>JAWWEM010015110.1:0-22879 GCA_035582935.1 Ormyrus thymus | reverse complement strand
TTCAAAATAAGTGAAATGTAACGTGTCTGATAAGTGATTATTATTTTCACCTTAGTTATAAGTGAATTTATACTTATAGAATAAGTGCTTGATGCATGGTGCGCGCAATCTATCGAAAGTGTTTCTGAGAGCAGCCGCCAGGTGGTGCAGCAGCGTATCGAGCATTCTTGCGGGAAAGCTAGCACATCGAATGTATTTAAGCGTAGCCCGGAAATTCAATGATCGTTTCGACGATTCTTCACTCGTGCAGCATTATGCATTGCACTTCAGTATTAATTAACAATATCCATTTATTCCATAAGTATACTTTTTTCACTTATTCAATAAGTACTTTTTTAAAAAGTATAAATATTTAAGTACACTTATTTAAATGGTGAATAACAGATTTTTATAAAAGTACATATAACACTTATTTAAATAGTGAGTATGAACTTTTTAAGAAGTACATTAACACTTATTTCAGAAGTACTACTATCACTTATTGCTTAAGTTACTATTCACTTATTTAGAGTGGACGAGTTATAACTTATGAAATAAGTGCATATACACTCGATTTAAGTGAATATTCACTTATTTGGAGTTAGAGAGTACAGTATATTTTTGACATACATCCACTAATTAAATTTGATTTCTGACGAAGTTGTAAATTCGTTTTCGTGTCTTCAATTAGCGTCTTCTCGATTAAGAAATATATAAAATTCTTAGTTATAGAGAATGTATAAAATTCTTAATTTATACACAGAGAGAAATTTTATAGGTAAAATCACAGACTGAAAAAACCCAAAAAATTACTACAATTAATTTAAATTTTACTGAAATTTAAGAAAAAAGTACGAAATTATATATATCAAAAATTACAATAGAACTTTAGTAAAAATTAAATTATAATAAATAATCCTAAAATAATGGTCATATATTACTACAGAAGGTGACAACTTTTGCTAAAACTATAGTAATTTTAATGTTTTTCAAATTTTTAATTGATAGTAAGTGCCACCGCGGCGCTGCGCGAAGCTTACAGCTGATGCCGTTGTCATTGCAACGATCACATAACCCATAAAAATAGTTCGTGAACATCAATAAATATAAAAAAAATGCTTTAAAAATTAAGAAGACTACCTAAAAAGTTAATTTAACTTGGATAGACTTGATTATTTAATAAAAAGAAGCAAATTAAAAGTTTTATAAAAAATTATTTGTACAAATTAATTTTTACTTTTATCAAAAACTTCCAGCAATGTTAATTCGTATAACGTAATATTGTTTAATTATATAATGCTAGAAACTGCAAGCGAAATTTTGAAAACAATTAAGGAAAAGCTACATATCTCGAAGGAATATAGAACGCTCTATAATGGGATTTGTCTGGGGGATAATTTAACAAATGAATAAAATACGTTGAAAAAGCCAGCAAAACTGGATAATCCGACAAGGTGCAGCGAAAAGCAGCAGGTCGAGTGCTCGGGGATGTTGCCGGGCAGGAGCCGAAGGTTGCAATCGATAGCGGCAGGTGCGGCTCCATTGGACCACGCTTCGTACCGCAGGTCATGTAGGCTCCCCAGCGCGCGCGCGCGCGCCTGCGTGCCAGAAAAAGGGTGGCAAATGTGCAAGCCCTCGCCGTTTTTCTCTTCCCGCGCCCTACGCAAGCAGGCATATGCGCGCCCTTTGTTTTTTTTATTCCTTTTACGCGCGCGGCGAATTGATGCTACTAAACCGCGTCAACAAACGCGCTTTACGCGTTTGCATGCCGTCGCCACCCGATGAGCCCGTAAGCCAGCCGACAAGCTTTTCTTTTTCCATCCATATTTTAGCTTCGGCTTTCTGCTCAGGATCCTTCGTGCAGGCTGCTTTTTATAGTTCGGCTATTATAAGATTCTAAAACTAGTTGCGTGTCCTTTCGTTTTTAATAGAATTATTTTACTTAAGGTGACTCTATGGTTTTTCGGCATGTTCAAGAAATTATTAAGACTTTGCAAGCACGTAGTATAAAGTACGTAGCATATACGAACATCTAAATTTTCAGATCAGTTAACGTGCAAAAATTTGAGAAAACGGTGCTTAAAACAAAGCTTTTAAGCTTATGTACAGCAGATGACGGCAGACGTATAACACAACAAATTTAAAGTTTTGTTATTGATAGTGAAAACTCCCAAAACAAACATAAAGTTATATTCTTTAAAGAAGTGTAAAAATTAATACGCATTGGCGTGCAAAATTATTAGTTATAGCTCGTTCACAATTATTCTCGTAATTTTTACCCGCGTTTGTATATCTATACTGCCATCGCACGTCGTACATACACAGTGCTGTATATCTATATATACAAATGTTCTATATCTGCCCATAGAACTACCTTAAATAAGAACGAGTAGCTTTTTTCAGATTTTATAATGAGAATCTTATATTCATGTCAGTTTCAGTACCTGTCTGGCAATGCATTATAAGTATGCCAATTTATTAGTAAAGACAGAGAAGATATTCAAGAATGTATGATATTCAAATCTAACAGAATGTTGATGAATGTATTATGAAAATTTTACTCACGGTATCACCTGTCTGATAATTAAGACAAAATTTTGAAATTTAATATTGGTAATGGAAATGCCGTGAAACTGTAACATCCTGTAGCTAAAACTACTGCAATTAGCTTAAATTCAACTTTGAAGGGAAAACTTTCATTAACGCAATTTTAAGGAGAAAGAGAGTCGTTCAAGTCTCTTAATTATCGTCTCAAAATGGTGTGCAGTTGGTACATAAATTATAATAGTTTGATTTGAATTAGCTTCTAAGCTGTTTGAAATAATAAATCTTTACTCTTGTAAGATAGTAATTTTTCTTTATTAAATTTATATTAATCGTTTTACGCTGTCAAAATATTGTTTAAATTATGTCTTACAGGTATATTATTTTATTTGAAAATAATTTGAATAATCCACAGAAAAAAAAATTGGGTATTAAAATAAAGTGCCCGCGATATGGATTAACTTTATTTAATCGAAACTGATTAAAATCAACATAATCCGCGTAAATAAATTTCTGCGTGTATTCAAAAACATCGCGTTCAAAAGAACAAAGGATCAATCTACTTTTTTATCGCATACTGATCAGCCCGCCTCGTAAATTTCACTGTAAAAGAGGGCGAAAGATGAGTAAGAGGGCTTAAAATTATCGGAGCCGTAATGAGGTTTCGGCGCTAAGCATTATCTATCGGTCTCTCTCTCTCTCTCTTCCTCTTGCGCGCGCGGCCGACGGCGTATAACTGCAAAACAATCGCGGCTATCCAGGAGTGAGCTATTTCGGAGCTTTTCGTTCATATTCATGTACATACATATACATATGGTAGTTACGGATTATCCGCACATTTTATGCACGTTACACTCCGCAAATATGACCGACCTCCTTAATCCCTTTTATGCTCCTATTACCAGCGAAACGTATATGTTTGAGTAACGTGGTTCGTACGAGTTGCATTACGTTCTATTTGTCACGGATCCATTCTGGCTATTCATCGGCGAACGATCTTCGCGTTAATCTCGTGTTTATACGTCAACAGTATTGTGAAAATTACTTATAATAGCAAATCCTTGCAAGTTTGAAATTATTTTAAATAAAAACGCAATCTTGTTTTTGCTATAAAATTTTTATTAATCTAGTGTATTCTCTTTTTCTCAAATAGTCTCGAATTTCCGATATTACGTGACGAAAATTTTTTTGAAGTCGTGTGAAGAAAATCAATGATTTGTTATTTTAAACAACGGATTTTAACTTCTCATTTACATTTATTATTTATGTATACAAAGTTTTAGTTAATATCTAATTTTTCTCGCTTCATCGATAAACACTTACATTGCGTTTTAACTAGCTTCGCTTCTTCCTGCCATCACTTTTTTAAGGAAGCAATAAGAGATAAGATATTTCGTTAAGTGGCTGTACAAAGAAAATAAATCCGTGCATACAAAATTAATTATTTGTAGAAAATTCCTTCTGTTAAATTTACGTATTAGAGTTATTTTCAACTTCCTGATGCATGCAGAGTAAATAATAACTGTTATTAAAAAATGTAAAGCATTTGCCTTCAAACGTAAATATATTTATAAAAGTATTTTAGCCAGACGTAAAGCAATGAGTAAACAGTTTGCAGATTTTAAATAAATCGTAACATTGTTTTTTGTTATTATTATTAAATAACATAATGCTTTAATTTCTATATTTGTAGCCATATTATAAATATTTTCCTAATAAAATAAATTCTATTATAAACTTAATTTTATTAATAAAATCATTCTTTAAATATCCAAAGTATTTTCAGTGAAACTTTTTATCTGTTTTGTCGAATAGGGATTGTTTTAAAAATTAATGGAAACTTGAAACAAGGTTATTATTAGATGTCGAAAAATGATCCGGATAAAGGGTCAGGTACCAAAAATATAACAAAGTGTTAACTTTGATGCGACCTCTCCTCTTTATTTTGGCATAAAGAACAATGTAAGGTCACCTATACATAATTTTAAATATGGAAGACATGCTTCTATCATTAATCATTGACACAAGGCTATTGCATCCTGCTGCAAGTCTTTAATATCTTACAAGTGCACTACGGCGCAAAAACGAGAAAATAATGTACGCCAAGGAAGAAATTTCTTCCTTTTCCTTCTTTCTGCGCACGGTGGAAAATTAAGATCGTAACGTTGATCGTCTTTTTACACACTGCCGGATCCCCTTCGGGAGATAAAGCAATTTTCTCAAACTTTTAGTGCGACCGAGAATTACGATTCGCCTTCGTGCGCATGCGATATTTTTCAAAAATAATGCGAGTACCATCCGTTTATTGGTGAATTTATAAATACACGTGTTTTAAAAAATAAACAACATTCTGTTCTACGCAGAGTTCGAACTGATCTGATAATAATCAAAGCTTATTAGCAAATCTGGAATATCCTTATTTCATATTTAAATTTGTGCTAAAAAATTTATGGTGGATCAATATCTGCAATTGAATTTATTTAAAAGAACTGGTGTTTCAGATTTTCGTTGAAACTTTATACTTTATTAGAAAAAAAGATGCTCAATTAAATAAATGCTTATTGCTTTTAATCTTTCTTCTTATTAGCTTCATCAAAGTAACGTCATGACTGCAGTCATTACGGGAGACGGTCATTCAAAATCTTTATTTCTGTAGTCTATAAAATCAAAGTTAACCGATCGGCGATGAAAAAAAATGACGGACAATACGATCGAGCTGCATTGAAAAACGGCAAAATGATTGTAAATTATAGCGCAATCGCAGCGAATTATTATTAACTATTACCTGACCGTAGCAGCGCGGCTATGCGGTGTAATTGCAATCGCATTTGCAGCGATCGTAACTAATAATTACGCGTTCGGGACGCGCTGCTCTCGAGAGCTGCACCTGTCGTGCGCTGACCCTCTCTCGCGAAATGGCGACCGTAACCGCAGCCGCGCCGTGCCGATACGCCGGCCGCGCCGACGAATCAATGCAACATTTGATAAATAAACGGCGTAGGCCTGTCCAACGATTTTGCGAAGACCCGCGGTGAAATTCTGCCGTTAAAATATCAAATGAACGCGCCATTTGCGCACGCCTGACACTTTGGCTGAAACGCGCAATCACAATTTGTCAGTTTAATGCCTTGTATGATTCACTTTGCGAGCGGGCACTAAAGATAAGGAAACTTCGAAAACCCTGGTAGAGATGAAAAACATTAAATAACTAGTTATGAGGTATTTTCAAAAATTTTACCTATAAAATAGGTATTTTTACTTCCTAGTTAACTAACTTTGCTTGGTATTCTAGTTGTGAGCGAGAGAGGTAGAAAAGAGGCAAGAAATTTACGTTTTCTTTAAAATTTTACCAAAGCAGTATTATAAATAAATCTTTCGTTTATGCTTCTTATTACTACTTCGGAAAGCTATCTAGAGCATTTAAAATCTTTTGAATATTGTCTCGCATAATTGAGAACGGACAGAAATTTGATTCGAATATTTCTAGGTTATGCTCAATCTATTGAAATGATCCGAGAATAATCCGAAAAATCGTTACATCAAATTTAGTTAACTAGGAATTAAAAATACCTAGTTTATACTTTCCTGGCCATTTTGTATTCTTTTATCTCTACCACGGAAAGGGAAACGAAATAACGGCCGAAATAAAAAACTGCACATCGAGTTTTAAGAGTTTTCAATTATGTTAATCCGAAAGATCAATTCTTAAGAGCCCTAATTGTACTAATCCAATTGACGAAAGAAGTTAAGTCGCAGTAGTGCAAAGTGAGTCGCGGCTAGTGGATTCAAGTGTCATCTTTCACAGTGAATAAATTCCAAAGTGCCCCTTCAATGGCAAAGCGTTCATTATGTCGTAGAAAACAGTAGCGAGGAGGAAACGTAAAAGAATTCGTTATTCAAAGTGAGCTAAAGCACTCTCCCCTCCCGCCCTGAAGCTAAATTTGAAAAAATCCTCAAGGGCTCGCGAGGATCTAGCAGCGCGGCACACTCTCACCCGGCGCCTAAAATCCTCTCTTTCTTCCCGGCGCTTTTTCAGAAAACCCGTCGCTGCGACACGTGTATACAAGGTGCTTTCGAGCTCGCGCGTCCTCGCCCCGCGGCCGACAGACTCAAAGCGCACATACTCGTTAACAAGCGGCTCTTAACCTCCGTCGCTCTCCCTCTAGCGCGCGCCCGCCGCCCGCCTCTCCTCGGGAATACTCGACCCAGTGAGCAGGACCGAGGGAAGGACGCGCGAGGAGACCGAGTGCCCGCCCGCCGCGGCGCTGCTCCCCCCCTTCCGGAAACAAGCCGGAAACGAGTACTGCGGAGTGCCGCTCGCTGCGCTGCACTGCGCGCCGGCCGCGCGACTATTAAAAGCCATTTACGAGAGCGATTTACGCAGTTCCGCGACAAAATTGTAACGTCCGCTAATCCCGGGATGTATTGCGACACGTCCATGCTGCAGAGGCTTTTCGTCGCAAGTTCTCGGTCCACTTGGAGCTGTCGACGTGCGGGATCGGACCGCAGAGGTCAATCGCCGTCCTTCACTGGATTTAATCTTTGCCGGTGACGTTTGCGGTGCGTCGAAGTATTTATTGTTTCTTCTTGAAAAGTGACCAGTTATGCGCTGCAAACTTACACGCAACTTTGCTAAATTTAGTCAGGCATGGATTCAATAATAACTCTCAATACGAAAACGCAACTTATCCAGAAGCAAATTTATGATTCAAAAATAAAGTTTCAATCACCCGATAGATTGAGTTTCAAAGTCCACGCAAAACCGTTACATTTTTAAGAAGCTCACTCGAATTATAAATGGCGCTTAACTTTCTTTATTGAAACTAAACTCTTCGAACAAAGTTTCATCCCCCGTAAATAAACCACTTGTTTGAGTAGATCTTATTTAGGGAGCGGCAGTACAGACTGCGTGTTATTTTAGGTCATGTAGCGCAGAGTGAGTGAGTGAGTGAGAGAGAGAGAGAGGGGGCAGCAGCTGTGATTAGTAAAGGGCAAATTAGGTTGGGGCGCGAGCGAGTAGTAGGTCAAGAGTTAATATAAGACGTATTTACACGAGCGGCGTGCAATTAGGGTGGGTTCAAGTGTATTATTGCCTCCAAAGGTGTTCTCCGGGACTTTACACCGACGCGCTCGACGACTCTTTACGATTAGCGCGAGAAATGCCTGCCGGAGAAGGGAAGCCGGTGTTTCATTCAAATTTTATTTGCGCTTTAATGCGCGCGCAGTTATACGCGCTCTAAAGTATTTTAATAAAAGAATTTTTATTGCGGCGAAACAGCCCTGGTAAAAAGGCGGGAAGGAAGGGAATTTTTCAGCTTAATCGAGTATACGCGATATAACTATCAATAAAGAGTAAAGATATTCCATTAAAAAGCTCTAAAGGGTTTATGCGTTTTTTAAAGCCAACAAAAATGAACCACCGAGGAATATGAAGCGCATGAAACGGCGATAAAGCGGCGAATAAAATGCACGCCTTTTGCGCATTGTATACTTGTCCAGTGTTTCTCTGCGCCTCCTCCTTTTCAAACCATCCCCCCCCCCCCCCACTCACTTCGCGTGGTCAAATCCGGTGCCTCTCGTCTGTATGCAATATCAGATAATAAAGCGAAAAACAACGGAAAACGTAAAATCAGTGAATTATACGGAAAATCGAGAAACGAGGGACCAAAATAGGAGACCTGGTAAATCATTGCAATATATCTGCAAATATATTATACACAACCTGCAATACACGTTTCAATACAAAGTGCGGTACTGCGATCCAGATTATTTTGTAAAGCGCCTTTATCAATTTTAGGCCATTACTGACAAAAGCCTTGTCTTTTATTTTTCTCCTCTTTATGACTTTTTAAGTCTGACGTTTTCATAAACATATTCAATTGCTCGAAGAAACGCTTTGAGTAATTTGAAACTTTTTGCAGCTACGATCTATATGTCATCATCTTGAAAGCACGCTTTGAATTAGTAAGCTGATATTTTCCAAGTTTATAATTTACGCAAACTGAATGTCGAAAAACTGAAATTTTATGCACGCCTTTTATAAATTTTTCAAACAGCCCAAGAGACATTTGATTTTAGTTCGTCTGAAATTTTATTTCACTCGAGATTGCGATTATAAAAATTATAACCGTTGCGTAAAAGCCGCCCATAACTTGCATTATTGTGAACAGAAATTTGGACTTTTAAAAGTTTTCCGGCGCGGAGCTAAATATAAAACCGTTTTTTTTATTGCGCGGGCATAAAAAGGTAAATTAATAACCGAAATGAGCGGGATCTCCGCGCCGTTTTTCCACGTCATAAAACTCCCATCTATCGCCGGCCGAAAAAATGTAATTATTTTCCTTGCGTCACATTTGGAGTAAAAGTGCGCGCGGAAAAGCACATAAAATCATGCGCCCCGGCAGAATGTTCGATTTAATTTCTGCAGCAGATGTGACGGTTGTTCCGCGAGATCCACCTCTCGCAGCGTCTCGGTAATTTGTCCTTCGTAATATCCTTCTTTTCTCTCTCTCTCTCTCCCTCGCCGCAAGAATCTCATCTCTTTCTCTCGCCTACCCTGCGTTCCCGTTCCCAATACAGGCCGCGCAAGGCCAGTGTACCGCCAGAGAAATATAAGAGTGCGCCGCAGCGATTGCTTCGAAAATGAAATTTTCGCGGATTACCGAGCCGACGTATAATGGTCGTTTAAATGGCCGTCCACTGATATTGCGCCTCCGCTTTCGGCTCGTCCGCTCTTTACCTCCTGCCCAGTCGAATTGATGTCCCGTGACCTCTTTCATGCCAAGCGGAGTTCGCGAAAGCTTCATGAAAGCGAATTTCCACTTCTGGTTGTCCACTTCAATAGCCATTACAGGCATTGATAAAATGTACATTTCAAACGGGAGCTCCGGGGCAAATCGTTTGGACTTGGGATAATATTTAATTTGCAAATAAAGCAGTTGCATTGCCTGCGAGAATTTGGCCCAAAAACTGAGTTAAAATTACGAAAATCGTTTAATCCAATCGCGTAGATTAACCCAAAAAGAACGCCGATAAACAAATCCATAAAGCTGCTCTCGCCGCGCATCTCTTAACTTCCCGTTCTCTTTGCCCGGCGATATTATTCGTATCTTTCAACCCCCCTTTCCCTCTCGCCCTCTTTCCTTTCCTCTTCCTCAGTCCGAGAACTCCCGCGAAAAAAGGACGTCGTGGATTTAAGCCGAGCATTTTCGGCTTAATCAAGCGCGCGGAGCCGCATAGCTTCCACTCCTGGCTCTCTTCATCCGCCGCTTCGTCTTACCCCGGCTAGGCCTCGACTCGTCTACTTCATTCCGGCGGAGCGGAACGGAGGATACGTATATATATATGTATATATATAGGCGGAGGCGCTCGGAACTAAGTATACCGGGAGCGAGGAGTTCGTGGCCTTCTTTCTACGATTCCGCATGTAGACCCGCGGGATTGCACATCGCGCTTCATCTGACCTTTTTTCTTTCATCTTCATTTCCACTCGCTCCCCGACGTTTTCTTTGCACGCAAATGAGTTCGCCGCCAGTTTGAAAAAGAGAAGCGTGGAGAGACTTGAGGAAAAGTGTTTGTGCGCAGCCACTTTGTATCTTGTACAATTGCTTTTTGAGGAATTCTTCCTGCTAATTGACTATTATTTTCTGCGTATAGAGCTTGACAATTGTGGAAAATATTTTGATAATCGTGCAGTTGTTGAACTTTTTAAAGCATCGAATTTTTATTTGCAAACAATTGCAAGGGGCGTAAAAATAATAGCAGACGTTAATGTTCTTGTTTTAAAATATAAGAACGTTTAAAAAAAAACAGGAAATTCCAAAATGTAATTATCATATAATAAAATACATTTACACGTGCCATAAAGAGATCTCCAAGAAAAGAAAGGAAACTGTTGTATTAAAATTGTACGGCGCAGCTTGCATCCTATGCTAAACAGGTCGCCGGAGGTCATCGCAGCGAGAGATAAAAAAAAACGGTCGCATTTTCGCCCGAAACTATATAAGGAAATTAGGGGGTGAAAATGGAATCGCAAAAAGTAGGGAACACACCGAGAGGTACTTCAATGCTACGCTCTTCAGCGTTCGTTCTTTTATTTTTCGTCCGTCCTAGCTTGCCCTCATTCTTTCCCCTTTCTCCTCTGCTTCTTTCCTGTCTCCTTTTTCTTTCTTACTCGCTATTTATTTCTGCGACAGTGCAGCGCAGTTCATATTACGAGATTGTAGAGCAAGAGGCTTGCCCACTTGGGGATCTCTCTTCCTGAGAAGTGCAAAAGTTAATGGCCCGCTGAAAGGCCCAAATAAGGGAGCACCGAGTAATTAACGAAATTTTGATAAAATATTCAATTTCAGGATGAATTTATTTTTTTACGTTTAAGATTTTGTAGTTTATAAGCAACTTTTTCAAATGTGTCGTTGAGGCAGAAACTTTTAATTCAATCACTTCTTTATAGCTCATTTACAGAACACAAGAATACGTTTTGACCAATGCTGTAGGTATGCAAAAAACAAAAAGTAATTAATTCCGTAAGGTGGACTACCACAACTTATTTATTCTGACATTTTATTTAAAAAATTTTAAGATATATATATATATATATACAAGGTCGAAAGAAACTTTTCAGTAATTTATTTTATGAAATCATACAGTATAATCTTGAAATTATATTCTTAATTATGTGTAAAATAATTTCTAAACGATTCTTTTACGAGTCAGCTTCATTATTTGTCTTTTTACATTGACAAAGTTTCTATATGACTATTTTATCATCCTTTTCAAGTCAAAATTAATAATATAGATTCAATACTTGGCTCTTCTCTTTCACTTTATTAAAATATCTGTCAATAGACATCGTCAGTCTTACGAATATCACAGAACTAATTCTGCACGACTTGAGAAGAATTATAAAATAAGTCATCGAAACGTTGTCAATATAGAAGGAAAAATTAATAAAGAAACTGACTCGTAAAAGAAGAGTTTCGAAATTATTTGATATGTAAAATTTGTACGACTGATTACAACCACGACGAATATATTCTTTTCCTTTTAAATGTATCTGTAAAGAATATATTGAATACCAAAGCAGCTTGTGTTATATCAAAAAAATATTTAAAAACTTGCTGTTTTATAATACATAATTTTTTAGATTAAATCACTAAAAAGTTTCCTTTGGATTTGTCAACAACTATATCTTAAAATTCTTAAAAAGTAAGATATTTCCAAGTCCTGACCTGATGGAACAAATCACCGGATCACGGATCTTGGTAAAATTGCCCGAGGTCATATACCTTAGCCAAAAAAAGAAGACACGCGTCTCAACGTTTAGTCGTAGGGGGAAATTTGTGTTTGTAAAACTTAAAATATCTTTGTGACCAAAAGTCTCAGGCTATCGAATAAAATTTCTAAAGAAAGCACGTAGCAAGAGCTGTAATTTGAGAGTAATTCGATTAAAAAATATTTATTCGTTTAATTGCTTCTAACTTTGGAGCTAATACCTATTTGTCAACCCAACTAATTTCAAAGTATAGCTCTTATATCTTTCTATGTTTGGAGTTGTTCTATTACTATAAAAAAAAGAGTAACTTGAAACTATAGCTACTTATATTTCTGCGTTTTTCAGTGTTTAACCGCCTGTTTATTTTTGAAGTCTAATAGTATCTAACTCACTATATATTCTAATGGCCATAGATTATCAAATGTAAAATTGCTAGTTTTGAAATTTTTAAGCAACTACTCTTCATTTCAATTGCAATATCACCAATATACCAGTTAATTTTAGAACGCACTTAATCCACTGCGTGGCAGGAATAAAACATTTGACTTATTAGAGCTTGATCATTCTATCGTTACTTTTAATTAGTACCGTAACAAGACGAAGAATTACGCAAAGTCGAGAAAGCGCGCCGAGTCGAAGAGACACTTGTATCGAACTCAAGCGTGAGCTTTTACACGGGTCGAGTGTCGCCGCGCCACCCATCTTCCGTCTTTGCTCGCCCTTCCTCCTCTCCAGCTGCAGCTTCTCGCCCGTTCGGTTACTTTAAAAGTCAAATCGAGTTTGAAATTCTTAAATGCTTTATTGCTTGGGGCAATTTAAATTTGAATATCATTCGATTAGGCGCGCCAACTGCCCCGACGTGACGTCGGTTTTTGCCGGCCCCGTGGGGGTTTATGTGGTATAAATGTATTAAAAATTTTATCCAGGTGGATGATATGAAACGTCCTTTTCTTAAAAATCTTGGGTCATTTCAGCTCGGCTCTGCATATTTCATCAAATCTTTACAACTTCTTTTGCATCAGCGACGCTACATTTTTCATTTATGTATTTGTAAAATATCTCGTGAAGAAAAGAGGCAAAAATTGCTTATAAATTAAGAAATATTTGCAACGATAACTTTTCGAAAGTTTTCAAGATATATGATGAATAATTCAACTGGAAAATGTATCTCTAAGCATTATATAGAACAACATAAAATTTTATTTTTCACAAAGAATGAATTGCATTAGAATTTATTTCTAACCGTTTTTAAAATTGGTATAAATTGGTATAAATTCTCTGGTAGAAAATAAAGCAGTCCTGATGGTTAAAATATTAAGCACTACCTAATTTTTTTAAGCTACTCATTAGATTTATATTTTCTAATTTCTGGCTAAGCATTTGTTAGTGAGCAGTGCGGCAGTACTGACGGCTACAGGTTACCCTCTGTTGATAACATAACCTCTTAAAAACTAATTTTTTAACTTTTCAAACTATGCTAATTAATATGATTTTAAATAAAAAAATATATGTATTAATTTCTGAATTAACTTATTAATTAATTAATTAATTTATTTATTTATTTATTTCTTCCTTTATTTATTAATTTATTTAAAATTGGTCACTAAATAGAAAACAGCCATATTCTGCTTCAAAAGCGTGACGAAAATACGCAATGCTTAGCTAGCGACTAGCCAAAACTAAACCAGAAATCGCATTTCTGGCTAATCATTAGTCAAAAACTGCGTAAGATTTCTACCAGGGCTATGTTTATTAAGAAAATTTAAATAAAATTTTTTTCAAAATACTGTGTTTTGACATACATTTAATTATGTTTTCTTTTGTTACAGGTGAGTTATTAATTATTAATACGCTACTAGATCTTCTAACATTTCCAAGTGAGTTAATAATTTTTAATTTTAAGTATAGTTTTTAAAACGAAATAGTAATTTTTAAAAAAATACGTTAATATTCACAGTACAACAAATTATACTTGTCTTTTTATTCATATTTTAAAACTTAATTTCCTTTGAGCTTTACGAAAGATTTCATCTTTCTACTTCAGCAATGCATGGTGTGAAAAATGTTACAAGAATTATCCGTTCAAATATCAAATATGTGCATCTTCCGAACTCTACTATTCATTCTTTTGCTTACTGTATCGTTTCTCAGTTCTTTTTCGATTTTGAAATTAAATTTCTTTACTATCTCTTCCTGAGACTTTATTTTTAGTATGGAGGTAATGTTTGTTGCATCGTAGATATCGGGAGTTTATGGAAATGTTTTTCAAACGAGATGCGTATAATCAGACTTGTCGAATATCAAAAAGGGAAAATCAGAGTTTCTCACGCTACCAAACAGCTTGCAATTTTCTTTTTTATAAAATATTATACAAATTTAATTAAATATTTTGAAAGAACTTTTGATAAAACAATTAAAGTCTTTCAATAACTAAAGAAATGTAATTAATTATCATTTACAACTTTAAAATCCGAAAATATTGTCAAAAGAGATATTATCATTGGTCCAAGTGCTAGTACATCTAAATTTGAAAGTAATTCTCGCTGAAATAAATATCTTCATCCATATTCATTTGGTTTGACTAAATAAAAATGGCTGCGATAAATAACAAAAACTCTGAAACGAATGGCGCATTAATAAATATTCGTTAGACAATGCCACAGTCATCAAGCGAAATGCACCGACTCGCGGAAGAATTAGTGCCTGAATGTAAAATTCCGCGATGATTTCCGAGGACGCCTATCCCAGATGCGAAAGCAGACAGTATATAGGTGAAATATCGCAAATCAGTATGTGCCGAAGAGTGAAGCTCGACGTACCCGCCGAGGGAGCCATAATGTAAGCGTAAAAATTCAATATCGCGCGGCGCAGAATTCATATCTCTCGTTACCGGGCGACGACAGTCGGGCACGATTGTCATTCGAGATTCACTCCCGAGGAATTTCACGTTCGCCTCTTTTCCAGCCCCGCGCGCTCCTCTCGCCTCTCTCCGTCCGCCGGCAGATACGCGTGGAGGCGTTCCTTCTTCGACGACGAAACGAAATAAAATTATAAGGAGCCGCGTTCGCGCGGAGCGTTGTCCTGTACTCTCTGTATATAAATTTTTTATTTCTATGCGCGCAGAAGACTAAAAAAAAAGAAATGTGCAGAGGGTCGAGAAAAATGAAATCATTCCTTATTACGTTACATCGGCACCCTCGTTGCCCTGCAACCTGCACAAATACACGCGCTGATATCCGTGTATATATATATATATATAGAAAGACTTCGACGCTGGTGCTGTACACTGATTGGCTTGGACGCCGGGTGCTTTCGCTGCGTCGCTGCCTCGCTCTCTCGCCTCTTCCTCATTCTCTCCCATTCTCTCCCGCTATATCTCTCCGGCTGCCCCCTTGGATTTCCCGTACTCTCAGTCTGGGCACATACACCAGCTCATAAAACCGGCTAACCCCATGGAAAAGGCTCTTCTTTGCCGCTGCCCTGGCGCCTTCCGCTCGAACGTTCATCCGCACGCGACTCTCCTCCGGAAGGCGGGACCGGAGGAAGGCTGAAAAAATACGCGAGCTGATATATTAAAAGATAGCTTCGGGAGAGAAAGGAAAGATTTCGTTTCGTTTTTATTAAACTTTTAAATCACTGCTGGAAGCAAGGGTGATTAAAGGCAAGTGTTCTTTTCAGACGTCAGTTATCAACTGTACAATTTAGTAAAAATGTTCGTAAAAGTCATTTTAAAATTTAATTCTTGGATCATTATTTTTCAAAGTGTGATCTTTGCCATTTATATACAAGTAAGTTAAATACACATCGGTAATAGATTTGAAAGAAAAACTTTTTAAGTAAAACCTAAACAGTGCTAAAAATTATTTTTAAATTTTAGAAGAATGTCTTAAAAAAAATGATAGCCCAAAAAAGTGAAACAACTTAAAATGGAATTACTTGTTAAATAAATACTTGAATAAAGTGACAAAACATAATTGCATTTAAGTGAAATCGCTGATTGATCAAAATAGCACAGGAATCTCACATATACTTCCTTTTCAGTGACTTCTATAAATAAATTGATGCCATTGATGGCGGCCCTCAAAAGAATCGATGTGCTATTCTGGAAGAGTTGGAAATGGACGCTGGGATTCTGGCTGGTTTGAATTCTAATCTAGTCGCTCGTTTTACAAGCGAACATTCTCTCAAAGGTTCTTCTTTCGACTTGACGCTGCACATTGCACTATTTGTCGTCGCTCCTGCTCTCCATTCGACGTTACCGTCACCGCCTCTTGATTTGAAAAAAGCGAACAGATTAAAATTTAAATGAGAATGCGCGATTCGAACCCACTACAGAAAGAGAAGAGATACTCTTACGGCAATCGAAAAAGAAGTGTTATCTTTCAAAAGTACATCAAAATAAGTTTAGTAATTAATTAAATTTTTTAAACGTATTTATTGATAAGATATCTATAAAATTATCATCTAATATCACCTGCCTGATCTCTTCAAGTAAAATATCAATAATTTATTATATGATTAATATTATAATTTACATAAATATCAATTATTTACATCAATGATTTTATTTCCAATGTCAAGCCATATAACTTTGATTTTAAATAGTAGTTTGAATAGGTGTTTGCGCAAACTGACAAGTCATGAAACACACAAGTAGAAAAGCTTACTTAAAGCAGTCCAAAAGTTTATTTCAACACCCTTAACCCTATTCTGAGCAAATTCTGGTTATGCAAGTTTCATAAGAAATTTCAGTCGAATTCCTTGAAAATTTAATCTTAACATCAAGTGCTCGCATAACAATTTCCCTCCAACATAACTTTACTTTCAGCGTAGCTTACCAACTTCATCTACGAATCGATTCAAAATTCAGTTCAGCGTCGCAATAAGCACGAAAAAGCCCGCGAGGTGAAGAGTTTTTCCGCGCATTCGAGTACACCCACCAGACGTGCACTGCTCTCTCGCTCGCTGCCTTATCGCAGCTCGGAGTGCAACGTCCCAATAAGAACGGTAGGACGAACGAACGAAATTAATGAATCTCGACTTTTGAATTGATCTTCATTGCAAGAAGTCAACCCTCCCATCCCTCTTGAAAACAATTTACATCAAATTGATTTCGTCAAGGATCAAAACCTCTCTGAAGAATTTTCATTATTTACCGAAGCCTTTTGATATTTTATGCGGAAACCTTTAAAGAAATACGTACATACAGATTTAAAGATAAATAAATATTTACAATTTTTATCTTAATTTGCTCGTTTAAATTTTATTTTAAATTCGCCGCATTGAGAGCCTTACACACGAATGTAATAAGGGAACATGAATCGGAGTGGAGGATAGTGCAACGTAAAAAACGTAAACAGCTTTTAATGCATTTATTTTGCAAAGTCATAATAACATTTAGAAATGTGCTATCAAAAGTGCGATCCACTTGCAATCATTAAAAATATTCCCAACTATTTCGTTTAATTATACTTCAAGTTTGTGACTACAGAAATAGCACTTTAAAAGAATTGTACAGCTAGAAAAGCGCGACCACCGACAGGTTTACTCTGCGCATATATCTTCTAAACAAAGTTTACCGGGCAAGCAACAGACGTCTCTGACGCGAAAGCAAAAAGGAAAAAATAGCAAAAGAGAGGACTAGGGTCAAAATTGAAATAAAGCTCGGGCGATCCCTTGCGGTTCCGCGTGTTCGTTTGTTGAAACAAAGCAGCGTAGCCGGGTGGCATCGGTCGGCGGCGCGACAAAATACACGCGCCCCGCCGCCAGAGCATCAAGAGGCCGCGGCAGAAAACACGGCAGACAAACCTGGCCGTATATGGAACGCCGGGGACGCGGCCGATTTGCATTCCGCGCGACGGGCTAAATTGCACGCCAGCTACTCGTTCTCGATTCTTCCGCGTCCAAATCCAACAATCAGCCTCGATCGTTATAGTTTTCCGATTACAAAGCAAGCTCTCGCAGAGGGACGCGGACAAAAGAGAGGGGCATTGACTGGCTGGTTGCCGATATGTTGAGCTGCACCTAGTTAAAACGCGACTCATTTAAACTTAAAACTTTCGTTGACTATTTTCCATATCGTGCTTACACAGGATGCTCTGAAAATGGATGTCGAAGAGTATAACTCGGGATAGAGGGATAAGAACTAAATAAAAATTTCTGATATCAATTTTTAATTTGTTAATTACTTCTGGAGATGTGGGATGTTAGAAATTGTCCAATTTCAATGCTAATATATTTTTTATTATTTTTACAGCCTACACAAGTGCTAGTTTGAGTCTTATACGGCTTTACATTGTTATACGAAAGTGCATCATAGGGGGACCTATAGTTTATAGTGGAATCCGAACCAGATATCCATGTTCTTTAGACACTTGTAAATAAATAGAGCACTGTTCCTAATATCTATTGTCTTAATGGAGCTACAGAATTAACATTGAAAATCATTAGTTTTAACATCTTATATCTCCAGAATTAATTAATAAATTAAAAATTATTATCAAAATTTTTGTTCAGGACGTTGTCGCATACATGTTGGCATGAATTTTCGGAACAAACTATAGGTACAAACAATTCACAAAAAACACAAATCTTTTCGGGATTTTTACTGATGGGTTTCGCGCAGTATTTATTATCCAACGACTTTCCTTCTGATTCTTCATTCATAAATGCTTAGTAGTAGGTATGCTGGGAGGGTTCTGGGCCACTGGTCTAGAACCCTCCCAGGCTTTTTTGGGGGGGTCCATGTTTTTGAGAGGGATCTGCTGTGCCTACTTTTTGGCGAAGTGATTTTTTGGAGAGAGCGGACCTGACTTTGTGGGATAGGTCTTATCTTGTGCCGCTCAAATTCCTTGCACTGATTGAAATAATATTATATTGTATTATTTGTGAATTTCTTTACCATTGATGTTTAAAAACATTTGTTAAAGGATGACATTTTTTTGACTTATTTCTGTTTTTTACCTACTCAAACATCTTTTAATTTTTTTTAGGCTTATTTTAGTTTATAAGTATTTATAAGAATGCCCATCTTTATCCTTTGAAGATATCAATGATATTTTTTCATAATTTTTGTCTGAGCTGGAGAAAGATGTTCTAGAATTTTTTTTGCTTTGAGAACATCGTTCCACTCAGATTCTCCCTTTTCCTGTTGCTGCTGCTGCTCTGGAAGTAGTCGAATATATTTTGTAATCTTCCGTGTATATACTCTCTGAATATACTTTTAGTGATATCAAGTTTTTCTAAATAAGATGCTAGCTTTTCCAAAGACGAAGCCATAAATCTAAAGGAATCTATAAATTTGAAGTTTATATCAGTACCATCGATGTACTTGGTGATCGTTCTCTATTCTCGGGAATGAGTCACCCTACCCGTTGAAGTGGCTTACGAGCTGTATCAAAATTCTAACAGATGTTTAGAACGAAATCACCATGGTATATCCTGGGATTCGGGTGAGATTCCACAAAAGCTCGCAAAAGTTGTTTTCAGAGACGGTCTCGAAAATTCGGAGCATGTCTTCTTCAAAGGATTAGAGAAAATGCATTGGCTCGGCGCATTATTCCTAGAATCGTAAGTATATAGCTTTTTTTTCTTCATATCTTACATAAGTATGTTTTCTTTTTTCTTTTCCAGATATCTGAATCTCGATGACTTAGACTGCCCTGCATTAAGGACATTATTGAAGGAGAATCAAATTGCATGTTCGATACATACACGATCCATCAAGCCCAGTTGTGCGGCACAAAATGTACATAATATAAAGGAGTGGTTACGGAGAAAGCAACAGCAGCAGCCGCAACATGATGGTCATGATGAGGTGGATACTATAGAACATGTCGATTCTTCTTCTTCCCATGTCGCCATATCATAATTCAATAATAGAGAAACATTTTATTCTATGTACATTTAATTTTTCACTAATAAATATGTAATTATTTTATTAATATTCTTTCATTTCACACACGCACACACACACACACACACACACACACACACACACACACAATAAACTTATACACGAAATGAGTGGAAAGACAAATATTGTTAAAAGAAATTTTATTATAAAAGTATAAAAATACATTCTTAATTTTAATACATTTTTTTTAATATTTTGAATGCGTCTACTGCTGCTTATCAGCGGCTCTGGTTTCGTCCGCTTTCGAAGCCAGGGTGAGGATGGCTAGTATTTCGGATTACCGTTGTTAATATTGCCGGAGGTGGCCTGGCTAACTCTTCCAGTCTCCCATCCATTTCACGAATTGCTCCTGAAAAAATTAAAATGTATATTTACACATATAGAAAAATAAAAAAAATACATCAATACTTACTTCTCCATCATCACATACAGCTGAAGTAGGAGGTGTGGGGGTTGCTGAGGTAAGGTTGGGCACTCGGCCGGCAATGATGGACAGTCGATTAGATTGATCGGAGAAGCTGGCACGGCTAAGTTTGTCAGCCACTCATCGAGGGAATCCTGTAAAAGACATTAAAAAGAAAAATTTAATTTGAGAAAATTTAAAAATTACTTCAAAATTATTGTACTTACATCGCTTGAGTCTTCGTATGGGACAGATGCGTTCACATTATCCATGTGATTCCATGGAAGCTCATTGGCGTCTCCATACCCAAGTCTCGAGAGCTCCTGTAGAAGTCTCATCCTTTCGGCGTCCTCCGGTTCATCAAAAGTATCCATGATTTGAAATGCATTAGCCGTGTTCCTATACTCGAACCGCATCCTCTCTTGCAATAATTCTCCCCGTAGTTCTTCCATGGCTAATGCTGACGCTTCTCTCAACATCCTATACTGCATACTCTCCGGATAGAAGTCTGCTCGAGGCCCGTCCATGGCTGCTAGTGGGCTGCAAATGAAATTTCGTTAAGAGAATCCTGCAATATATACGCAATATTCGTAAACAATAATGCATATAAAGATAAACAATCTCAGAACAATCAATCTCATTCTGGAAATATGATATTAAAATTATATTCCATATAGATTTTAAATAATATTTAGAAACCTTTACGATTTTTAAACTATTTATAATCTATAATTAAATGGATTAATATAAATATTGATTATTCCTCGAAATTAAAAATGCATAAAATTAATGTATTTTAATAATAGATTAATTTAATTACTTAACTTTCATTAGAACTAGTAAATTCTAGAGCAGCGTAGATAACACCATCTTAGATCTAGTCCACACATTAAAATAAATTCTGTATAAAAGAAATTCGACCAATCCTGGATTCAATTTAACGTAGTATTCAAAAAATAATAATCTATTATTGTTAGCGAGACAGAATTGGGGATTCACCGATAAAGTTTCTGAAGACTAAACAATTTCGCTAAATAGAAACTTGAGCGCCCGTCTGTGCATGTGCAACGATTATGAGGCGTTCGCAAAATTTTAGCGCGATAAGCCAATGCACCGTATTTTCAATGCATAATTCTAGGCAAGGTGCGTTTTATACACATAAGAATCGTACACGTAAACATTGTACACAATTTAACATTGGTGAAATTTATATATAGATATATTGGGTCATGCTAAATAAATTGTGTACAATGTTTACGTGTACGATTCTTATGTGTATAAATCGCACCTTACCTAATTATAGAACATCTTTCTCCAGTTCAGACAAAATTTATGAAAAAATATCATTGATATCTTCAAAGGATAAAGATGGGCATTCTTATAAATACTTATAAACCAAAATAAGCCTAAAAAAAAATTAAAAGATATTTGAGTAGGTAAAAAACAGAAATAAGTCAAAAAAATGTCATCCTTTAACAAATGTTTTTAAACATCAATGATAAAGAAATTCACAAATAATACAAATAATACAATTCACAAAAATATAATATTATTTCAATCAGTGCAAGAAATTTGAGCGGTACAAGATAAGACCTGTCCCGCAAAAAAAGTTAGGTGCACTCTCTCCAAAAAATCACTCCGCCAAAAAGTAGGTACAGCAGCGCAGTAACGACTTGATTAAAGCAACAAGATGCAACACCTGTACGAGGCTATTCATAGAATTCAGAAGATTCAAGCCTATGTGTTCGAGTTTCCTGGAGACTGACTCTCCAGCTAGAGACCGAGACTCGAAAAACACGCACATTTTCGCTCGCAGCTTCGCATCGTCCGCATACTTAACGTTTTATGGGTTGGGTTAGATAAATTTCCGTTCTTTTCGACTTAATTGTTGATTTTTATTTTTTCCGACTAATATTACTCACTGACTGAATTAAAAAAAAAACAACACAGTCTCTATGTTCGAGAGGTTTCGATAATTCACTTGCAAAGAAAATGGGATTTTCATGTTATTCTGAACTGTGAATTTGCTCTTAAAAATTATGCAGAAAGTCTTTTCATGTAGAGCTGGAAGAAATTAACAAACGCTGATATATACCTTCAGAAATCCACAAACTCCATTTGTGAAAAAAGTGCACAAATAAACGGACAAATGAAGTACTTCCTGCTCGGAATCGGAAGAATATCAGAGAAGATTAGACATTATCTCGGAATAACCCACGACTTTTACTGAGCCTCGTAAGCTCGTACAAGCCAGTGAACTCGAGCTATATAAGAAAATCACTTGGCGAAAATAAGCCGCTCGTACAATACACACACATAATACACACGCTGACTAGA
The DNA here is from genome assembly GCA_035582935.1 of Ormyrus thymus. Taxonomy (NCBI): domain Eukaryota; kingdom Metazoa; phylum Arthropoda; class Insecta; order Hymenoptera; family Ormyridae; genus Ormyrus; species Ormyrus thymus. The sequence goes on along the minus strand of JAWWEM010015110.1, from coordinate 427 downwards.
ATCAGAGAGCCGCGTCCCCTTCCTGTTATATTCGATTATCGCTCCCCACTAGCGGGGATTATTGGCCCAATAAAAATCAAAGCCTATTCACGCCTCAGTACGCAGACGCGAATATTCACACGGACAGGCACACAGCCGGGATTGGCTCGATTGCCAGAGAACAGCAACACGTTGAGCTCGAGAGGGAGAGACTCGCCTCACGGCTTCTTTTTCTACTTTTCGCCTTTCGCGCCGCGTACTCGTAGCCTTATACATATTTCCTTGCAATAAAAGTGGGAGCCGATATTACGAGGACTTGCGGGGGGAGGGGAGGGCACTAAGGCTGTCCTAACTATTGCGCGCGAAACAAGAAAGGATGGTTCGGCGAGAATAAAACGTCGGTCCTGCTCTCATGAAGGCGATATTTATCGGAAAGCACTTTAAATTG
>JAWWEM010015090.1:0-22885 GCA_035582935.1 Ormyrus thymus | reverse complement strand
TGAGATTTTATCTATCAGTTCGTATTTTTCTTTTTCATTTTTTATGGATTTAAAAAATCGCCGGAGCCACCTTAATAATCATCCCGAGATACAAAATCCTCCGCAGCGCCAAGCAGTTAATCGAGTCGGAAAACGTCTCCCAAACGCACCTCGTCAAAAGCACTCTACAACTTTTTCGATCGTCCAATCGACAATTTGAACTCGTTCAGATTTCCAATCTTCGTGCGGCGCGAGTACACGTGCTCGCGCGCCGCTTGCGTAATGTCAGTGAACCTCCCCCCCCCCCCGGGGGTACTACTTATCGCGACTCGCGATCTCCGAGCGCGAAAGTCTGCGGCCACTTCGTCATCCTTGTCTAGTCCTTATCGTCGCGGGCAATGCGCGCAGGCGCATTTTTGTGCGCGCTCTCGAAAAGTATCGGGTTGCATCATCGCGCCGGGATGATGACGTCAGCTGGCTGGATTTTTATGACGAATTTGTATACGAGTTTCGGAATTGGTGTAGCGCTGCGTCGGGGGCTCGCGAGTTTCGAAGAGAGCTGTGTGCATTGTTTTATTGCTCGCGTTGCGATCTAATTGCTTGCTGGGTAAGGAAAAGCGAGTTTGATTGGACTTTCTATTAGGAGTTGGGATCGAGGAAGCTGTAGATGATAGCAACTCGATGTTGGACTTTTTTTTGAAAAAGTTTTTTTTCATTCTGATTATTCGTGTTTTTTTTTTGTATCGTTGCGGTACTTTCGATAATAAGTTTCGAATAAATAGAAGTGAAAGCTGAAATGTATTTATTCCCATTCTGTTTCGATAACTTTTTATCATTTGTACATGTACAGTACAAAACACACATCGCCGCATTGATTTCCCTTCAGCGAAATAATTCCGACTTTCATTCTTCCCAAATAGACATTTCGCCGATATCGCCTCAGCTCTTCCCATTCAGTCCAGGAATACCTCCAGCTCCGGAGGAAAATCTCCGAAAATCCCCGATATAACACACTCCGTCCAATAATAAACGCAGTATCCAGCTCTCCTCCTGCATTTACATTTGCCGCGCGCGATCGAACGAAAAAAAGTAGCTCGATTCCGAGCCGACAGTGCAAGCGAAATTGCCCGTGCAATCGCGCCGTAGAGAAAACAAGCAGTCTGCGAGTACGACTGTGCGCCGGTCGATCGTTGTCGCGCCTCTCCGCGATCGCTGCTGGAAGTTTCTTGCGCCGTCGCCGAGACCGAGTGGGAAAGTTTTTGTTCGGGGGGGGATTATTAAGTGAAAATGATAGTGGCGGGCTTATTGTTGCTGGATTGAAGAGGGTTTAGAGAAATGAGAGGAAGAGTTTCTCGCAATCGAAAGCGTGTGGATTTTGTTGGACATTTGCAATTTGATTTTAAGGAAGACGCAAGTTTTGTAATTACACCTGTTTTATTGACAATTAAAAAAGGTTATTAAATTAGCTACGAAATACACAGTTTTAAGCTCAACGGTAAGAAAACCTTGATAAAAAGGAATTTCGAGCTGCTGCAATATTTATTGGATTGCGCTGACGTCGTTATAGCCTCACGAACGTACGTACGCATACGATCGTAGATACGCGCGACATTTGTATATTATTCTCGTCTCGCGAAACGTCACCTTCCCGCCCGGAGGAGGATTGAGTTTAATGGAGTCCGGAAGTTATTTCGAGAGATGCTTCCGCGTGTGTCGCCGTGCGTACGTGGAATTTTTATACCCTTTCCGAGTAATTTGAGAACGATAGAAATACGACTGTTCATTTTAATAATTTAATGCGCGTCCTACTGTGCGGATAAATTATTGCTCTAAATATTTAATGCAAAGGCTTACTGTAAAGCAATAAGAGAGAATTGGGTGCAAATAAAACGTTTCGGCTGTTCCATTGAGTTTTATTCAGCCCCAATTACTTCCAAACCACTATATCCACGGACAATTTGACTTCAAAGCACGTTTATTGTGCAAACACGACCTAACAGTACTAAGGATCTGGAATCTACTCCGACTCCAATGAAATCAAAGCTGCGCGGCGCTCAATCGTAAAATGCAAAACACACAAACCCAAAGAGCTTCTCTCTCTCTCTCTCCATAGCTTTTCAATCGAGCCTCTCCAAACTATCAAAACACCATCTGCGCACATTTCCCTGCGCTTTCCCCGCTCTCTCTCTCTCTGTCTTGCATACGTTAACCTCGAATTACGCGGCACATTTTTTTTAATACCCTCCGCCACGCGCGCGCCCTTCCTCAAATTTACGAGTGCGGAATGATATTTACGAGCGCGGAACCCCTTTTCCCTTCCTATTTACGCGAGTTAAACAGCCAGGCATAAATTTCCGTTCGACGTCGCGGGACAGAGAAAATTTGCCTACTGCTTTATTTTTTTCGTCGCTTCGCTTTTTTAGGAGACACGCGCGCGCGCGCGAGAGAGAGTGTGTCCTAAACAAACAAGCAGCCGGTCTATTGTCGCGCGGGTCGGAGGATGTAGATAAAGCGGCGGATAAATAGAAACGGGAAGACGCAGAAGAGGGAGATAAAAATAGTGGGCTACCGGGTTGTGCAGTCGATGTAGCCAGTTTCGCTTGGGTTTAGCTCGTGACGTATGATCTTTAAACAGATTGATTTTTTTATCGGGGGTCATGTGGAGTTGGGGCTTATTGAACGCGGAAAAATAAATGTATTGTTGAATGCCGCGTATCGTAGAACTTTATGGAATGTAAAGATTAGTATCAACTGGTTTTTATTGGCATTAGTTTTTATCTGTAATTTACTACCTTTTCTGTGATGCACAAACAGAAAATCTAAATTGTCCATAAACCGATGTAATAATTTAGATGTAATTCTCTACTTTATCAATGAGTTACACGTTAGCGTAACATTCAATTGCACAGCTGGAATGATAATTTGAAAAAAAATGTTAGAAAGGCACAATAGAGGAATATGAATAACAGTGTACGATTAGTTACATTAATGAATGGTACATTAGTCGCAATCCAAAGTCATCCGATCGCTCGCGCGCATCTTTTTCACGCACGTCCGAGCCTATATCCACTTTTGTGGACACATCGAAGCCATTCAGGAATGAAAGCAGCGCGCAAAAAAAGTGCCCTGCACGCGTGATGCCCGGTCCTTTTCTACAATCGGAAGTCGGAAAAAAAATTCGGCCACACGCAAACACGCGTCCTTCCAGGCGTATGACCCAATATAATGTTTACACGCGAGCGGACATATGCCTCTTTTTTTCACTCAGTTTTCCGGCGCTTTTTTACGACTTTCCGCGCGTGCCATCACAATCTCCGAGGGGGACATCGGGCTGGGGGGATGCTCCTTTCCTCTCTCTCTCTCTTTCGAGAGCTGCTTTGTATAGACGCGTGAGCGGAGTTGACAGATGTCGCGCGCGGATTACGCCGGGAAATGACCATCAAATGACGCGGGCATTTGAATGCCCCACGTATCATTGCGCCGGAAATTCGAGCGGCGAGCCGTTCTCGTGCTCTCGCCGATTCTTCCACACAAATCAGGATTTCACGCGCGAAGAAAAAGTAGCTGCGTCAGGAGAGCCGCTCGGGCGACTTTTCGACTCGCCGGAGAGCAGCGGCGAGAGAGAAATTTGCAATGTTAAGCAGGGAGCTCGCTCGCGGGAGTGCGTATACGGAGCCGGCTTCGGGATACACATCGACGCGCGGCCTTTCGCAATCGAAATAATTCTATAATACGGAGCCGCCTATTATAAAGTCAATGAGAATTCACGATTTATAATAAAGAGACGGGAGGCGCTTGCGCAAGCGAGCGAAGGTGTAACCTTTAGTCATTTTTCTTGGCGAGCGGCTTAGCGTTGGAATATCACGTCGGATTGAATACGTAAATTATTCCTTGTTGACCTTTTACACCTATATGTGCCCGCTGGAATTCATTTTCACGCTTTCGAAGCTTTTCAATTTCAACGCTACAGAAATGGAGCTCGCCAAATGAATAAACAGATTTTACTTCGCTCGTAAAGCTTGAAAGGTGACGGTTAACTTCGCCGAGGGCAGCATTTATTTATTTAACAAGAATTAATTAATCAGAGGTATATTAATCCTCTCTTACTTTTCACATTCATAAAATAAATTCAGCTCTCTATTTACGCCAAGCCGTAGCTTCCAAACAATTTGTACATCCTGCCGTCCCTATCATCGGATTACCCGTAACTACCGGCAATTCCGTCGAATTTTCGCGCGAGATCGCATAAAAACTTGGCGTCGCTTCCCGGTAAGCGTTTAGCCGCGCTCGCGAGAAGTCCTTCCTCGGCCGTTCAGCGATAGCCGGACGATTTGACGACTTCCTCGGGGGGGAGGACGGCTGCACTTACGTAGTGGCACTGCCGCCGGTAACCGAGAGAGAGAGAGAGAGAGAGCCGGATTACGTATATGTACGCGACGAGCGTCTGCAGCCCGCGGAGCTTCCGCGCTTACTTGCTGGATTACCCGAGAAATCGAGTCTGATCTGGGAGGCTGCAATTAGCGATAGCAGACGGGGGGGGCAGGCAGTGGATGTAATGAGCTTTAAAATTATGGAAAGGAGGATGGGAGGCGAGGTCGTTTTGTTGTAATGGATGATAAAGTGTATAGATGGTTTCCATTGAAATTAATCTTAATTTTCCATCGGGATTATTAGCTTTCTGAAGCGATACTTTACTCAATTAAAAAGCAATTTTCCTCTTATTACTAAAGGCTTTATCAATTTATTAGAATTTCCGTGCCGTATTTTTCTTACTTTTACCGTAGATTCTATCATTGCCCGCGGGGCAAACAGATGATAATTTCAAGATTTCGGAGGGAAAATATTCCTCCGAACCGCTCGCAACGTTAATAAACTCCCCTCCTCCTCCTAGAATACATACAGCTCGTTCCCTCGTAAAAATAAACACCTTCATCCTCGAATAATAAACGCCACCGTACAAAGAATTTCCTTCCTCCTCCGAGCCGCGGGCTCGGAATAAGCCCCGGCGAGCACTTCGACGCGCGCTGCGCAGAGAGCGAGAGAGAGAGAGAGAGCGTCGGGAGACGCGCGTCGTTAAAGAGCGCCCACGCGCACTAATGAAGAAAACGTATCGCGATCCGGCTGAAAGGAAAGGAAGCGCGCGGGCCCAAGTCCGCAAACAAAACGCGCAAGAATTTCAAGAGGCGCAGAGGCCCGATAGCGATCTCGGAGGACCGCGCAACGCGTATATACTTACCTGCCTGCCGCGCGGCGAAACGGAGAAATCCACCGGAGAGGCGGGAGGAGGAGGGGGGGGAAGGGAGCTTCTCTTTTTCAGCCGATCGGAGAACGCGAAGGTCTCGGGGGGTCAGCGAGAGAGTCGTTCGTAGCCTTCGGGAGCAATCTGCCCGATCCTACCGCAATTTATCCCCCCCGTGTTTATGCGCCGAGCTCTCCTTTTGTTTACCGGCTGCTCGGGCGAGTCTTATCCAAAGTCATTATCTTGGCCTTTTTACGCTCGGGCCTGAATAATAATTTTCGGCCGGGCGCGCGGAAGGAGAGTTTTATTGAAATTGAGGGCTGATTGGGGGAGACAACGGACGCGGCTGGATTGCACTTATTCGCGCTAATTGTGACGAGATGCGCTCTTGGGCGTTATCGCGGTTCTCAGGCTCGAGTGCCGATGCTCATGCCAGAGGGGGGTTTTTTTTTAATGAACTATTGGGAGCGACGTCGTGTGAAGTTCTTTTGAAACTTTCAGTTCACAATGCCGCCGTCGAAAGATTTCTATTTTGTTTAAATAGAATAAGACTTATTCCTCGCGTGAAGAAATTTTGCTTACTTCGGATACTATATTGTGAAGAAGGAGAAACGCTTAATGAGTAAACGCAGCAACGGAGCGCTCTCCATTTTCCAACTATTCTCTCTCCCTCTCTGCCGCCCTATAATACTTTTGCAAATCTCCCTATCAATTAGCAGATCACCTCGGCGACAAAACGATCGTCGATCCGAAGCACCCAAGGGCAGATCGATCACCGGATCCAACTGCGAGCCGTCCGAGTTTCCTCCCCCTTTTCTTTCTTCCCCGGCATTTTTCGTCGCCGCGCGCGCCGGAGATAAATGATCGGCCGGATTTTTCCTTTATCGCGGCGCGGAGAGCTCGCCCTCCTTTCGTGCGTCGGCGGACCGAGGTATTTCCGCGCGGAGAGGGGGGAGGGGGGGCGCTCGGCTTTACGGGGTGTCGGAATGCACGCACGAGTTTTCAGAGGATTGATGCGAGGTTATTTTTCAGCGCCGCGAGGGGCGGACTTTTTCTCCCGACTATCGGCGCTCATGAGATTCTAGTTGGCGTCGGATGCGAGTTCAATGGCTGCGCTTTATTGCCGGAGATTTATAATTTTGATAGCTATTGCCGACTGGGCTTTATGGGGTGTCGCTGGACGGTCGTGTAATTGCGACGGTGAAGAATTTGGTTTATTGGCGGGTGAGCGGTTTTGTGGGGTAGCTTATGTAAATTTGTGATTTCCGGTGACTGTGCTGTGTGTCGATTGAGTAATTTATGTATTTATTTAAATAAAATTCGTTAAACTTGCGCTTCAAAAGGCAATTTTAAACTTCATAAAACGAAGTTGTAAAAGTTGACTTATCTCGAGCCGAAGTTCAAAAACCTCTATCAATTTACGTCTCTCTCCTGTCAATACTAAGTTACAAATACACTTGGCACTTTTCAATAAAAGTCATATAAAAACTGTATAAACTTTCCGGACACTTTTAGCTTCTCGCGCCGAGTGTCCGCCGCGCGATATCTTCTCCGCGGCTGCAGTCGTGTTGCATTAAAACCGAAAGTTCGAACCACAAAACGAAGCGCAAGTCGCAAAACCCGACCGGGTATATATTCCCGAGAGAGGATTCGAGAGCCGATCGGAAAGTCGGCGCGGCGAGATATAATAAATCGAATGCGTGTATATATATATATATATATATCTGCAGCGGACGGTACGGCGGTGGAATTAATGTGGGTCAAATAACGCGGATTCAAATGTCGTTGCGCAAACGGAACGAGGCTTTTTGCGGTCGGAGCTGAAGAGGAGCCGCTCTGCGGCTTTCGTTTATTTCGCGTTCGACGGAGGTTTGCGTTGTAGCGGCAGCTATTTCCGATTATGCTGTTGAAAAATTGGGATTTTAAATGCTTTTAATTCCGTTTGTAATTTTTGCGACGGCTCGTTTTCTTAAATTAGTCGAGTGATTTTTAACAGGGTCGGAGGCGACGATCGAACGCGTTATGCAGGAGTAGGGGGTTCAACGACCCGAAGGAAGTCGCATTTACATAACATCTGTCAAAGATGCTATTTTCAGGCGGGTTCAAAAGACTCGCTCGCCGGGGCTCCCTCCTCTCGAGTGTTTTCTAAAGGTAAAAGATGCGCCCTGCAGTGTCTGCGATGATACGTCTTGACCTTCTCGCTCCGAAACACGCCGGTGGAACTGTCTTCAATACTCTTTCTTTCTTGCACGTTGCAGACTTTGGAGATTTTTAATTATAAAATATTGTGAAAAATGTTAAGTTGTCGTTTATATCCTGGTCATTTTTAAATACAAAAGTGCAGCAATTCATTGCTTTTTATCGTACGAAATGCGCTATTGTAGCATTCAAGCATTTCCCGTATAATAAACTCTTCAGATATATACCCGAGGTACGAGAATCGTACGTGACACCTTCTGTCGTCGTATTAGTGTCTTTCACAGGAGCTCGGCTTGTAATCGAAATTTCCTGCACGCGCTTCTCAATCACCAGACTCGAAGCCCCCAGTCTGGCCAATACGTGCTTATATTTTCAACTAAATTCTAATCGACGTTTCTTCAATTTTTCACATTAATTTTTCCACCGCGGACAGAAAGAATTCCTTTCAGCTTATTAAATTGAAAAACACGTCAGTCAAGCTGCGCCCTCGATCTAATCGCCAAAGTCAGCCCGGCCTCCATTATCGTCGTTTTACGCGTTGGCCACCGAAGTGCACACTCCGCGCAGCTCAAACAGTAGCTCTCCTCTCTCTCGCATTCCACCCGAAAAGCTAGCCTCTCCTCTCGGCCTCTCTCCTCGCTCGGCTAAAAAGCCTCCTTAGCGCTCGCGGGCCCCTTTCTCGCGTGAGAACTTAGCGGCGCCCCGAAGCTACCGGGCTCTCTCCTTCTAAGGGAGACGCTTGGCGGCGGCGGCGGCGGCGCACATGTGTGTCCAGACAGCACCGTTCGTTCCGCGAAAGAGTGGAGAGCGAGAGCGCGAGGCGTGCGCGCGTGTGCGCGCGTATATGGGAATCCATTTCCGGCATATTCTCACGTTCGCTCCGGCGAATATTTCGCGCGTCGCTTCCTGTTCCTTCGCGAGGAGCCGCAGATATTCGGAGGTGCATGCGATCTACACTTCGAGACTCTTTGCCCGCCTAGCCGTGAGAATTATGGGATGAATGGTATAATTGTGGACGGAGGAGACTTTGATTACCGGCATCGGGAGTTATGTAATGCCGTAATGGACTAACGGTGGCGCAGTTCTCCTAATGGCTTCGTTCGTGCCAAGAGCTTAATAAGTTGGACGCTCTCTTGGCTACTTATTGAGTTGTCAGACTTTTTTGAAATGTATAGCGAGTTTTTTTCGGTTTCTGTAATTGTGAGTTTGGTGCAGAATTAACGCTTGTTAAATAGTAAACGTACGACTAGAAGTTGCTTCTCAAAGTGTCTTAAGTGTTTTCACACTGGATTTAAAGAAGAATTAAAGAATCCATCAAGATATCTTTTTAAGAGTTTCATTCTCACCTTTCAATTAAAAGGTAAATAAATGATATCATTAAGTTTCTGACAAACCATTAGAAAGTTAAGCAATTCTAATCAAAGGCGTGGAATAACAGTCTGAAGTCTAAAAACGCAAGCCACATGTTCGTTCGATAAATACAAAGCGTTAGGTTTCTTAATTGATACTCCGAATCGCAGACACTTGATTGCAATTATCAGAGAAAGCACTGAATTATCAAGTACTTTCGATAAAGAAAGCTTGCCATTACGACTTTCACTTTTCCGATCCAACCGTTATTTATTCATATTATCAAACCCTCCTTGCCCGGCTACATGAGCCTGCCACGCGTCAAAATAAAAAAAAAAAGCAGCGCATTAGTCGCTTAGAAGCTCGAGAGCAGTGAAAGTCAAAAAGTGGCCCGCTTCGGTCACGGAAAAAAGCCATCAATCGGGCCACGATTACGTCCGTACGCGGCTGCTCGACACGCGCGATATCTCAATTCGTCGATTACCCGCACTGCGCGCGTCGCGCACAATAGAAACGTCCTTCGCGCGAAACTCTCCGCGAGCTCTTAACGCCCGTGACGAATCGAAAAATGTATGCCACGCGCGCGCGAGAGGGGGGAGGGGGAAGGGTGGCGGCAGCCCTTTTTTCGCTTTCGAGCGACCGCCGCGCTTTTTTTGGGGGGGAAAAGTGATTTTTGTATCGAAAAGGCGGAGCCCCGTGCCATTGTTCCGCGCTTTTTTACTTTTCGGGACACAGCGGGAAAAAGGGATGTTGCGGAATGCTCGGGCGGCGTTTGTTTGCGCAGCTATACGGCTTTATCCGGAATTACGACAGCGGACCGCACAACATATCGTCAATTATTCCCATTGTGCGGAGGTGGGGAACAAAAAGCGCGGAGCCGTCGAATGACGCTGTGTTAGGCTTAAAATAGGCTATTCGAGAGCGATTCCGGATGAATTATGGCGCGTGCTCGGAGACGTTATTAATCAAATGGTTTAGATCTCCGTGCTCCAGTGACCGCCAAACGTAATTGATTGATTTTCCCAATCGTTTTTACCGTTTTATTCTGTTCGATTGCGCAATAAGGCTTTTTAAAATTCATCTTAACTGCACATGTACCGAAAAATCTCACGTGAACGGATGACATTAATCAAATGTCTAACCGTATAAGTACAAAAGCATGCTTTTACATTAATAATACTCTACCCCATCTCCCAGAAGCCGCCTTAATTTTCCATCAAATAAATTCACCAGCAGAAACAAATACCGAAAATCAATCCGCGCGAGAGATCCGCGCCATCAGCTGCCCGAGCGCTCGCCGCGGCTCCCCCCCCGCTCCCCGAGCGAGCCCTTAATTCAGTGCGGTCAGCGTCTGGGACATGCTAATACCGCGCCGCGGACACTCGATCAGCCGCGCGTCAAGAGAGTCGACGCGCACGCAGCCTCGCGCGCTCAGATTAATGACGTCTGGCGAAATTCATCACTGCCAGGCGGCCTAACGGTGCGTCCATCGACGCCCCGGGTGACGGATGGCCCCGCGTGGGCGGGAAAATAGATTCGCCTAGGAGGAGCGCGGCACAATGCCGCGGCATTAACATGAGCGACGACAATGCTGCAGTGTGGTTAATTGTGCGCGCCGCGCGGCCGTTATACACCGCTGCCGAGTTTTATACGTCGCGGGCTGACGTTGAGTTTTGCATGGGCGCGCCGCTTTATCGGGACGGAGTCTCGTTTCGTTCTAGCTGGCTTTCTTAGTCGGAGTTTAGACGATGTTTCTTTAGGGGGATTGTAGGCGCGCGGCTTTATTAAAAGTTTCGCGGCGCAAGAGCGAGGCAAGAAGAGCTGCTCGATGTTTCTTTTGCCCTCTTGCAAATTTTAAGTGCCGCGCGAAAGTCGAGGTGGTTTTTTGTTATTAGAGGCTTTAACGACGCTTAAATGAAAACTTACGTGCGGCAGAGGCGCGCTCTCGCAAAAACTGCGCTCGACAGAAAGTGCATGAGGAACTCACCTGAAACAAAAAAAAAAGAAAGCACACTTATTTTACGTCTACGACGTGTATACGCTTATGAAAAAAAACGTAGCATAATATACAGGCTCGTAAAATATCCCACGTCTCTCTCCCCTCATTAATCTAAAAAAATAAGTAAACCACGTCGCCTCTAAAAGTAATAATCCATAATAAAATGCAAATCCTGCCCAGTGGCTCTCCCCGCTCGCCGCGAGTCTTTATCCCACGATTTTTTCGCGGAACAATTGCTCTCACGCGCAATTAATACAGATATCCGAGCAGCAACGCAATCAAAACAAACGCTCAACCCAGATTGCAAAACTACGGGCGCGCGTTCCCGTGGCAGATTTGTAACGGAACCGTACGCCGCTCGCAAAAAGCGCAGCGAGGGAGCAGCGACGACGCGCGGAGGACAAAAGGAGGAAAAGACGTCGGGGAGGACAAAGAGGCGGCGATTCCAGGCCGAGAGAGAGAGAGAGAGAGAGTCTCTCCTCCTCTCGTTATGAAACGCTTTCACAACTCGAGCGTATATACGAGCTGCGCCGCCGTCGCTGCTGCCCGTTGCCTAATTGCCGCCTGATTTGCAGGCCGTGCAATATCGAATTTGTACTTTTCAAACGGGCTCGTGCGTTCTCCCGCGCGCGCGCGCCGCGCTTTGATGGAAAAATTGCGCCGTAATTTCCTTTTACGCGGCGAGTGCTGATTGCGGCGGTGAGCGGAGCCTTGCAGTATTTGCGTATGCTTATAATTGGGAGTGAGGTTTTATGTAAGGCGAGCGTGTGGTTAGATGAAATCACGGATTTTTGCTAAGTGAGTGCTTAGATTATATTAGGGATTATTGAGTGAAAGTTTTTTAATTTTTGAAATTTAATAACGTGAGTATCGTTTGACTAATTTTCAATTGCTATGAAAGCCAAACCAAAACATTCCGCATTGCATCATCCGGCACTAATATGACCCAGCTATTTTTCCACTCTACAAATTTCATTTTCTATCTCTCGTGATTTCGCAACGGCTAACTCAGTAATCTCCGCACAAAGCAATACAAACAACTTCATCTCACATATCTCGCTCGCCATAATCAAGCCATTCATATATAACGCTAAGCATCGAGAACTAGACCAAGAAACGCTCGGATTGCTATCGCTAACGCGCGGCGAAGCGAGAGAAAACCTCTCTCTCTCTCTCTCTCGCATCTCGCAGATTATAGCGCAACAATTGGATAATGCACGCGTACTCGCGATTGACTTTAACCTCCCGCCGAGCCGCCGGACACGCCCACCTCTCCTGCATGCGAAGGGCAATTTCTAAAACGGCCCAGAGGATCCGCGCACTTGAGAGAGGCTCGAGTTGCATCATGGGAGGAGAGCCGAATTTGCATGAGTTGTTACGGCCGCGTGGGAAAAGGTTATTGAAAAAAGTGGGCTGCTTTTTTGGCCCGAGCCCGAGATTGCATAGCAATTTTTGGCCGCTGCCTTTAGGGACTCGCTGTTTTTTTTTTCTCCCCGCAGTGTGGGCTTGTTGCGGACGCTGCTGTAAATAAATTACTTTCCGTCCGAGAGGTTTTCGTGGATAGAAGATGCAGGTGATGTCATGCATTGGATGCAAATTGATAGAATCGTGTTTTAGGTCGTGTGATTTGCGTAAAATATGCAGGCAAGAGTGCAAACAATAAAATTATGCGATTTAAAAATTATAGTTTTATGAATGCAGGTTTTTTTTTTTCTAGATACAAGATTGAGAAACGTGTTTAACGAATAATCGAATACTTTGGTTTATAAATCCAATCGTTCTTGCTCATCAGCAAATATTCGTAATGTTTAAAAGCAAAAAATTAATTTCAATAAAAATGAATCGAAAGCGAAAAGAAATAATTTACATATCAAAAATTCTTCCTTGAGGATTACACAGTTCCTGAACAGTAAGCGTAATTCACAATTCCCACATAAATTCTACACACCATTTACGGTCGCGGCGATTCGCGTGGAATATATATATTTTATGTAAATTTGCTCTTGCTCTCGATCATCTACCTAAGGTACTATTTCACACAAGATCGTGTACATTGTACATTGTTACGCGTAGTGTTGCGTCAAAGGGTACACTTTATCTTTGAAATAAAGTACTTTTCCTAAAACGAAAAATTCAAAATCCAAGGAGAAATTAAGTGCTTTAACGCGCGTCAATAATCTTACCGTGCCGGCAAGCCATCATTTCCGCGACTACGCCAATCATACGTCGCTACCCCGCCTCGAATCTCGCCTCGCGATTTTCTCGCCTCACCCACGCGCGGCCCGGAAAAGCGGCGATTCCCAGCCGACGCTCCATTGTCGCGGGCTCAATTAATCCTCGCTTAAAACCCTCCTCGTGACAAGTTCTCCAAAAACGAGCAGCGGCAGATCGGGCCCCGATCACGAGCAGCAGCCGCAGCAGCAGCAGGAGCGAACAAAGGCATCATTAAACGAGTCTTGTTACCCGCGGCTCTCGCGCACGTATATACGAGGAACTCGCCGGCGCTGTATACATGCGCGCGCGCGCGCGAGAGAGAGAGAGAGAGGGCTTTCTTGCGCCTCGGCCTCTCGCGCAGGTGCGCCGATGCAAGTGGGTCCCTCGAAAAATGCCGTCTCGGTCCGTCTTTTTGCGAGGACGGGGAGAGAGGGAGAGCTGGATTTCCGAGGAGAGATGTAATCGGCTTCGGCTGCTTCGCGGCCGATTTGTTGCGTTTAATCGCCGGGAAATGAGGATATGGGTTATGCAAGGATGCGGGGTTTTATTGATTGGGCGCGAGTTTCGGGCTGATGGATTATTGAAGAAAGAGAGGCAATTGCGCAGGAAGAGCTGATGGTTTCATTGAGATGGATGAGAGGTGTTTGTTTTCGAGTGTGGCGACCTGTTTCCTCGAGCAATTTTCTGAGAGGTCAAGTATATTTACGCGTCTTTTATCGGACGATTTAACGGCACGGAATGAAAATATAATACGCGACCTCTTGAATTATTGAATTAACTTAATCGAGTGCGTTCAATTTATGAAACGACGAATAAATAAATTCATTAGAGCTGCAAGCTTCTCAGTCGCGCGGAATTGTAAAAATATTATTGAAATTACGAGAAGCATTCATTTTCTGCATCAAGTTAATAGATTACGGAGGTAATCCGTTTAATCGTTTTGAAATTGATTTGCTGAATCTCATTAAAATAAAACGCGAGTGATATAACCAGCGATTTTCATCGCTGCATTTGAAAATACCAATCATAAACGTTTGAAATATCACGAAAACGTATATATATGCAATCGTAATACTTCGAAATTTAAATGCTAATTCAAGAAAACGAAAGCAAATAGTTCGCACGCCACATTTCACAAACTTTCCAAGTCGAAAAAAGACCCGGACGCGCGAAGCTCGAACCTTCGCGGCAAAAAGCGACTAATCGAATCAGCCCGGGGAGGAGAAAAACAAATCGAACGAATTATCGAGTCCGATTCAGCGTAACTCAGGGGGGGGGGGGGGGAGGGGTATTGAAAAGTGCGCTCGCGCGACGAAGAGACTCGGAGAGCCAGGCGCGCTTCCATGCCCAATCTGCCGGCGCGCGAAAACGTGCTCCCCGGGTAATTGCGAATTCCGGGCGAAAGTCCGAAGTGAACCGCGAGCGAATTATTCTCCGCGGTCTTTATATTTTATTCCTTGCCGACGTAATGGCAGGCGCAATTTCGAGGCTATTGTTTTTTACTTTGGCAGCCGCGCGCCGGCGGACTGGTTTTCGCCGTGTCTCTCTCCCTCTCTCTCTTTCTCGCGCACCACTCGAGGCTGACAAATAAGCTTTGGCAAGAATAAAAGGAGGCCCCCTCGGCCGCAATTTACGGCAAACTCCTGGCTTTTCCGTTTTTTGCCAGTTCTTTTTTTGCTGCCCGCGCAGTTTTCTTTTGCTGAAAAGTCTTTGTTTGCGTGGACGGGAACGGTTATTCTTTTTGCGCGATTAGAAACGCAACTTTCAAACGTAATTGTATTTTTTAATAGTTGTCCAGTGGTCTTCCGGTATAACTGTATTACGAAATTGAAATCTAATAGAATACAGTAATCATACATGAAACTACAAATCTCACTTATTCAATTTACGTACACTGCAGTAATCTTTGAGAAAATTCCCTCCGATGAAGCAATCACCAGCAAAAAAAATCGAAACAGATGTACCAAAAAGAAAAAAAAACAACGTTCTCCAGCAGAGTCAGCGAGTAAAAGTACATTCCGAGAAACGATTGTCCGAGAGGAAAAGAAGGCACAATTTCGTGGCAGTTAACTGATTGGCTTATCTCGTCGGTAATGACTCGTTGCCCGACCAGGAAATGCGTCATAGGTTCCCAAGGGACCCCAAGGGACGATTGTCCTCCTCGTGATCGACGCCGAGGGGATTCCGGCTGTACGGTGTAGTTTGGCAGGCGTTAATTAACACGTAACTGTCCCTTTTTTTCCTCGGCCGAAGATACAACCCTTTAATTAATGACGCACGCGCTGAATTCCTCGAGGAATTTCGGCGACTTTGTCGAGTCAATGATTTTGTAAATGCGTGTATGACCGTGGAGGGTTTTATAGAAATGTCAAGTCTGGATTTGTTAAACAAGGTTTTACTAGTAAAATAAACAATACTAAAAATTAGTACCATCCTGATATTTTGCAGTATACCGAGTACATCATTGTTTTAATGCCCTTTTATAATATTTATAACGACATATAGAAAAAAAAGCTGCTACTGGTTTGTCTTTTCAGCAGTCACGTGCGTCGCACAATAAGGTACTTTGCATTTTGAAATGTGCACGATAAATATCTTTAGATTCAGAGATACGTCTAATAGCTAGGTATTATAGTTTTTCGATAGGCGACAACCTGCCCAGTTAAAAGCCCGCACATGTTTCGTAGAGAATCAATTACAAAGCCGCGCACGTGGCATTCTGACACTTTCCCTTAATTCAGCGCGTTAAAAAAACAAGCCGTCCCGAGCGGTCTCAAAAATCGAAAGTATCCGAAACGCAAGCAGTGCCAAACGAGCCAACGAACGATGATTATTCGCCAGCCTTTACGCCGGTCCCCATCCGTGACGAGATCGCCGCGGCAGATACAGGCGGTTTCGCAAGTTTGCTCAGCTTGTTAGCGCCGATATATTTACCCATCGCGATATAATTAAATCCGACCGATTTATCAGGCATCAATCCCACCTCTCGCTCGAGCCTGCCATTAGCCGTCGTGTTCCGCGTCGTCACAGCAGGCTGATCGCCTCGCGCGCGCGCGCCGAGGGGCAGCTTCCCATTCTTCCCGCGCGCTTCTTTTCACGGTCCGGGCGAGCCCGGCTATTTCCCCTTTCCGCGCGCGCACGCAGCAATTTCTCCGGCCCGTCGTCGCGCGCACGGGGGAAATTATTATCGTTTTGAGAACCGTAATAGGAGCAATACCGTTTCGGAACGGCATTGCGCGAGGCGGTATAATGGCGTCGATGAAAAATGAGAGGTAATGCGGCCGGGCTGGAGGGGTACTGTTACGCTTGTCGAAGACTCGGCGAAATTCCGTGCGATTAGTTAACAGTTCGCTACTTTGTGGGCGAGGGGGAGGCTTATGTAAGGTGTATTTAGCGCCGCGTTTGTGAAGAAAAAAAAAAGAAAACGATTACGCGGCATTGTGTTTTATATTTTTCTCGGAAAACGACGGATTTGCATGAAGACGGGAAGCTTTTACGGCAAGGAGCAAAGAGGATTTTATTGCACAGTAAATAAGACAGTGATTAGAGGCAAAAAACGCGAAAATAGTCACCGTCCATTATCCACACCGTACGATTTATTTAAGTGCCCGCAACGTACGCCTCCTCCGAGTCGCGTTATGAAAGCGATAATCCTCGCTCCGAAACGGTACTTTTATCCATGACCTTTTATATACATCAAAGAGCGAACGACGTCGCGTCACTGCGCCGCTCGTGCGTGCGCGAGTGAATCGGGCGCCCATTGAGTGTCTCGCGCGATGATATCTCGAAGCCGATCGCTTATTACGTTCCATGGCAGCCGACACCCACGACGGCGGAGCTTGCCGGTCGAAGCTGGAGAGTCTGCTAACCTAAATAACTTGGACGCGCGGGATTTGCATAACGGAGACGCGTAATTGCTTCGGGTTTAAACGAGAACGAGAGCGTTATGCTGGTTGAATGTAACTTCGGGGAGTTTCGTGGGAGCTGTATTTGGTTTTGAGGAGAAAGACGATTTAGTTTGGGTAGTTGGCTGTGCAGTTTTATCGAGCTGGTGTTTGGTTATTAAATTATGTAGATTCTGTACACATTGCGACAAACTTGTTTGGGGAATGTTTCATTATTTGCTTAAAAGTGTAAATGTTTGTTCAAAATGCATTTGGATAATCAAATAAGCCCTTATCGTTAAATAAATTGTTATTCAATGAAACGAAGCCGTGCAAATAAAAGCTCATCGTAACATAAGCTTTTGCTCAATTTTCTCACCCAAACTTCATTTCCTCCTTTTATACAAATAAAGTACGTACGTATTTATTCCATTTTCACATGTCGAGTAAAACTCTTTCGCTTTCACAGCTGCAAAAAGCGAGCGGCAATAAAGCCCGCCGGCCAAATCGCAGCTCGAAACACAATTAGACTCGGCTTTTTTCCCTCTCGGCCGGCACGAGAATTTCCACGTTCGCCGCTCTTTTTTTTTCCTTTAATTTTCGCGTTCAATAAATGCATGAGCAGCGGCGCAGCGAGATAAATCGCCAATTCTCACGATCCCACGCTTAATTGGTGTCTCGCGGTCAGTCGCTTGTGAGTTCTAATAATGAGTGGCTCGCCGGCAATAGGAGAAATTTTCGTGCGCGCATTCTTCGCGCATGCGTAGTGCGTTGTTTACTTTCGCTGATCAAAGGGACTGCGATAATGAGAGGAGGACGCCGAGGAAGGCTAAGGAATCTATCGGGGCTAATGGAAGTGCGAGTTATGGGTTTTTCGGAGCTGATAGTGGAGGCGCGTGAGTAATTAGCCCGGTATTGTCTGCGGCGTAATTGTTAATGTTTCAAGGTTTTGAGTGGATAACGGATTGCTTCGAATATCCCTTTGTTTTGACGGGAAAAAATCGCTTTGACTTTCACTGAGCGTGTGATAAGTAAAGCGGTGGGTGTAAACGTGTTTATTTCTTGCACGTAAATGACGATTGGTGATTCAAAAAGCCTTTCTTGCCGAAAGGGTTGTTATTTTCTTTGTGAACCTGTTGGAATAATCTAAAACGATTTCGTCATTCCCTCGCTACTTGCTACAAAAAAAAAATAAGAAAATGTGCCGCACGTCAATTAAAAAATTGCTATTCTAACTTGAACTTTTTTTCTGAATCTATAAAGCTCTTCGCCGAAGCCAGCCAAGAGAATGTACACCCGATACGCCTGTATGCATCATCCCGTCCGCGGCGTGAGATCATCGCGAGAGCGCGCAGCCCCGCTTCCTGCTCAGCGAGGCCCACTTCCGAAAAGCCGTCCCCAATAAAGAAAAAAGGGCCGCCTCTCTGTTCACCTGAATGAACGCCGGCGTCCGTGTCGGTCTCCTCGTAGCTGTTGGCGGTCTCGTTCCTGCCGATGATCTCGTCGGGCATCGGGTCCTCGTTCTCCTGTCCGGAGTCCACCTCCTCGTTCTTGGCGATCATCGTCGCGCTGCATCCGTCGATCGAGGCGTGCCTCGAGCTCCTCACCAAGGTGCTCGAGCTCCGGGCGAGCTTCGTGCTGTGCGTCCGCCTGATGAGGAGGTTCGCGAACGTGGGACCGGCCGAGGCGCCGCTCGACGGGGCCGCCTTCTTCGGCTCGACGGCTGACTTGGCGTGCTGCTCCCTCGTGCGGCTCTTGGAGGGCTTGGACTGGGAGGAGGAACTGTTGCTGCGTCGCTCCACGAGCAGGGAGTCCTCGTGCTTGCTCCTGCGCTTGCTGTCCAGCTCCTCCTTCTGCGCGCTGCTCTTCTCCAGCTCGAAGCCGGCGATCGTCTTGTTCAGTCTGCCGTCCTTCCGCGGGTTGCTCTCCTTCTTGCCGACGAATCGGTTCTGGAAGCGCTCGATCGTCTTGAACGAGCGCGTTCGCTCCACCTTCTTCCTCTGCTCGTTCTCCGCGACGTTGTTGTTGTTGCTCTTGCTGCTGTTGTTGTTGTTGTTCTTCGGCGCCTCGAAAATCCGGGTGAGCGACTGCACCTTGCCCCTCGGCTCCAGCCGATGGAACTCCTTCTTGCTCGCGATCGAGTCGTTGTTGGTGCTCTGCGTGCGCATGAGCATCGGCACGTTCGGCGCGGTCTTCGACGTGGTGATCGGGAAGGTGCTGCAGGCGTACTTCTCCGAGTCGCAGGAGACCGACTTTTGAAACTTGGAGTGCCGAGGCTCGCTCTCCAGGGTCACGTAGAACGTGGACCTGCGCTTGGGAGAGTCCTCGGCCTGCTCCGTTCCCATCATTTTCAGTGCCTACTCTATGTATACCTTATCACTAAAAAAATTAAAAAAAAAAAAAAGAACAAGAAAGAGGACTAGCTTCGTTCACACAAGTACAAAGGTGCTGCTGCGTGCTCCCCTTCGGATATCGAGTCGCACAACAGGTTTCCTCTCCGCGGGAGAGGGAAGAGAGCGTGAGAAAACACCGATTCACTCACTGTACGACACCTGTTCGATCATCGTGATCACATCATCACACAGACAAGCACACACGAACGACGACGACGACGACGCGGCGGCCGTGCGGCGCTCCATCGACGAGTTAAATGCCGCGCGAGAGGCTGATAAAGGGGGAGCACGGTGAGGTGGGCTCCGCTCGCTGCACGGAGCAACGACTATCTGGGGGACCGGCCGCGAGTCCGTCTGCCCCGCACTCCCGGCGTCGACGGCGGCGCCCCCTCGCGGACCTTCTCCCAAGCGGGACGCCGCGGAGCTCTCTTCGATTCGGGCCGCCAAGTGCGATGCACCGCCGGGGAGAGACGAGATGCGCTCTCGAACGCGCGCGGCAGCCTCTTGACGAGGGAGCCGACGAGCTGCTCTTTTGTGGACGCGCGCAATTAACGCCCTTTAAAAGACGCTGCGCTCACGGAGGGCCGGGGATTATTTTAGGAGGATCCGGTGACGAAATCGTGAGAGACGCCGGGAAAAGTTTAGGAGAGGATGAGGCTGATTTCTTTCACGGCGCGTGTTACTTCGAGGTTGTGAAGGATGGCAAGCTTAATTAGCGGAGCTAGTTCGGAAGTGTAGCGTGCTTTCAAAATTAATTTAGGAACATAATCTTATCGGGCTGATGTTTACGATAAGCGCGCATACTGTTTTTGAAACTTGCAGCTTTAGATTAAATGCTGGAGAACTTTGCTTCCCCAAGTTAATATGTAATAAAAGTAAATCAAACATTTCAATCAGTAAACTTTAACAGCCCTTCCGAGATTGCCATCATCCGCTACAATTACGCAAATAAGGAAACACCGAAAGTGCAGCATCAAGGGAAGCTTTTATCATCGTTTACAGCAAAGTTCCTTCCCCGACCGTTCGGCGCATCTAAACTTGCACACCGTCCGAAGCAAACTACAAACAAACAATAACCCCCTCACTCGCGCTAGAACAAAGCCCATTTGAATGAAAAACGGATCCGTAGCGCCGTACAAATATAACCGCACTCAGCGCCGCCTTCAAAGCGAATCCAAGTGACTAATCGCGGCGCAGGCCTGCGCTCCTGCGAGAGGCCCTTCGCTTTTCGTAAGGTAAATTAACGCGCGTGCGACACGGCTTCATCTCCGCTGGCTTCTTTTTTCCGTCATCATTAGCCGCGACTCGCTTCCGCGCGCGGCCGCGGAACAAAAATAAACCGCCTTTTCTAATCTATATACATATTTTCTCTCCTGCGCGCGCATCGCACGAGCCGCATTAGCTCCTTTTTTCGCGCTCGTTAAGCGCGCGACTCTTTTCCTCTCTCCGTCTTGGAATTATGAGGAAGGGAGACACTAATCGGCCCCGAGGTCCTGCGGGGAAAAGTGCATCGCCGGGGAGGAGGGGACGAGCAGAATTATATCAAGGCGTTATTATCGAGTCGTTTAGCGAGGGGATAATAAAGTGCGGAAACGCGGATGAGGCAGTCTTTTTGAGAAGGAGAGATACGGGAGTTTAAGGGGTTGTGACTAACGGCCTGGGCTGCAGAAATTTTTATTAAGAGGAATGGAGGACGCTTTTGGACGCTTCTTCAAGTTAATTATGAGTCTTAAAATGCACTTTGCAAGAATGAGGCTTTTATTGACATTTTTTTTATACTCAGGACGTAAAACTTTTTTATTATTTATTAATTGTAAAAGAATAATTATTGGGCTTTTACTTTAAAATTGAATAAATAAACGATGATTTTACGGCGCTATATATAAATCTCTCAAAAAAACAAGTTGAATAAATTAATTGTATGCACGGTTAAATTTTAATGAATTCCGCACGACCGAAGTAACGCTAATTGTTTGCAAAATAACAAATCAGAGGAAACCACCAGTGACAACAGAACTCGGCACGAACGCGTACAACATATTTATTAATATTGCACGCGATTCGACTGCATTAATAGGACATCGTTAGCCATAAATTCGCGAAATGATTATCCGCGCGGCGCGGCACAATGGCTCGCTAATTAGCCGTTTAAGCTAAATAGCCCCATTAAAGTTAAAATGTGAAACGGGCCGGTTTACGATCTTCTCACAATGGGAATTCATTAAAAAGAAAACACGTAATAACGCGAGGCTCTTTACGATGTGTTGCCTGGCGGAGACGCTCCGCGCGGCCGCGGCCTAAAGGAGTTTTCTCTTTCCGCGCTGAATTCTGCAGGCGACAAGAAAGCCATCGCCGGCTCGGAAGAGCGGAAAAACAGCGGGGAAACAGCTGCGAGGAAAGTTGACGGAAAACTTCTCTGCTTTCGGGCAAAAGTTGGATTTTTAATTTGGCCTCTGTACTTTCGCAGCTTGGATGTAAAAGTTCGAAAGAGCTGTTTATAATATTATACATAATGTACAACGCGTTAATTCATCATTTAAAGACTCATTCGTTTTCGATTGATCGTTAAACAATAGTTGTTGTTACAATCAACTTCCTTTTCATATAAGCCCCTGAAAACCTTAAATAAAAGTCCCGATTAGCGTGTTAGTTTAAAGGCCGAGGGAGCGGAGAAAGCCGGGCGAGGTAAATAAAGGCGAGAATCTTATATTCCCGAGCGCGAAAAGAGAGAAACAAAACGAGCGAGTCTCGTCTGGGACGAGTCCTGGTCTTCTTTGTCGCCTCTCTTTCTTCTTCCCGTCACTCGCGCCCTCGACCCTCCTTGAGAGAGAGAAAGAGAGAGAGAGTCTCCTCTGAAATTTGCGTCGCCGAGCGAGTAAAGTCGAGCCCGTCCCTCTCTCTCCCCGCGTCGCCGAGACGGCGGCGGCGGCGACTCCTCGCTTTCAAACACGTGCTAAGTTTAAAGCCTTTCTCGCCCGCTGCTTTTCATGCGGCGATGAGAAAATGGGTTAGAGTAATTTCGTTTTTCGCGATACACGAGGGGACTCCCTTTTTTGGCGAAACTGGTGGAGTTTGTTGTGTTGTTAAGATAGCTGTACCCCAAAATATAAGATCTGTTAAAAAAAAATTGTTAAGACATTTAACTAACATGTAATTACGAGGGTGATGATATATGTTATAAAGTTGCATTTGATGAACTGAAAAAAAATTAAAACGTCAAAACTTTGATGTTAATAAAAATATGATTCACGAAAGAAAATCCTATTTAAAGAAATGAATTTTTTTTATTTTTCAATTAATTTTGATGTTCAGGGGCTTATTTTTCTCGGTAAACAATTACCTAGAAACTGACCGTGACAAAATTTTGAAATAATTAATTTGCAAAAAATAAACTCTCATTGTTTATAAATTTTTGGGTACTTAGGCATGAACAATTGGAATTTATTTTTTACAAATTAATTATTTCAAAATTTTCTCAGTCAGTTTCTAGGTAGTTGTTTAACGAGTAAAATAAACATCGAAATTAATTGAAAAATGAAAAAAATTCATTACTGTAAATAGCATTTTCTTTCGTGAAACATATCTGTATTTACAACACCAAAGTTTTGACTTTTTAATTTTTTTTCCA
>JAWWEM010015060.1:5319-22904 GCA_035582935.1 Ormyrus thymus | reverse complement strand
TATTGGTTTTTGAAAGAAGAAACATGTGAATAGAAATTGCGGTATTCGATTCTTTTTTTAAGATGGCTTTGGTATATTTATGTGCACCTTCAGTGTGTTTTATCGACGTTGTATTGGATACAGTTTCTGCAAGTCTTACGCATTGCAGTAGAGTATGTGCCTGAACTGCCCCTTTCATACCAGTTATTCATTATTCCACGTGTATTGAATATAAAAGTCTACTGGATTGAGGGAATTTCAAAGATAAATAAAGCTATTTTAAGAATTTAAGGGTAATTTAAATGTGAATTAAGACACAAGTAATTTTCCAACGATCCACAGATCATTTGTTATTTGCATTAGGGCAATAGTCTTGCAATCAGAATAGTTATCAGTATCTATCCCAACATTCGCAATAGATCAGAAAACATTTAGTCTATAAATAACGATTCCAATGCTTTATAACAGATAACGATTGAAGAAAACTGGTTTTCGCAAGTCCCATATCAATCGCTTAAAATTTTAAACAACTAAGTACCAAGTACTAAATGCTTAGAGTTTTATCCCGTAAAAAATTTAATTGTTCTTACACATAATATCGCTACTTTTCTAATAATCATTAAACCCTGTCCATTTCATTTTAAAATTAGTCTCCTGGTAGTAAATAAAATATTTTGATAGATCATTCATTTAAAGATTATTTTTTGTAATAATAATCGTGTTGTTGAAGAGAGTAAAGTTTAAAAGCAGATAAAAACAAATAGTGGATACTAAGTCTAAATAATAGTTTTCGGAAGCAAATTGCGTTTCGATTTATTGTATTGATTTATCTTCGAGAAAATGGAAACGTGAGTAAAACGTTTTGTCTATATACATTTCCTCGCAATAAATGGACGCTAAATTATCCACTTTCGCAAAAGGTCCACAAGATATTAAGGATAGGGTTAAATTATTATTGTCTGATCAGATCGATAAGGGGGAAAGTGGGAAAGAGGATCCACTTTCGGTACAAAGACGTGAAAACCCACCTTCTCATTACTGGTAAATGAAAATGCGCGCAAAGTTTTTTTCTCACTTTTTTAAGCGGAACATCTCCATTTTATAAACTTAAGTAAAAACGAATAGACTCTGATAATCTCTATAAGGTTCGTACTGTTGCTTTTGCAGTTTCATCTTTCATTTATCCATTTTTTTTTACAACGATTTGGACCACGAATATGTATGTTTGATTTAAACAACTAATATGTATTCAGAAATTCATCTGGGTGATGCCTCAGTTCTTAATTTATCTGACCCTGAGTTGCTCTTGACTGGGATAAGTGAAATTCCGCCGTAAACCAAATAAGATAAAAGCGTCAAAGTTTCACATGAGTTTTTGGCTATCAACCAACTAACGGATTAAATTTTATTAACTAACGGCTTTTCCCGCATCTTTTTATATTTGAACTAACTGAAAGGAACAACCGTTCCGCAAACGTAAGTTTTTGAAAACTAAATTACTAATATTTTCCATAATGAAACGTAACATGACAAATAAATTACATTTTTCGATCAATATATTTCTACCTACGTCCGTATATGAATTTAAACCACATGATCCCTGCCTCTAAAGAATATTCGAAGCCGCGGTGTTGCGGCTGCAAGATATCGCTGCATTTCCCACCAGAAAGTTACATTAATTTATTATTGCGAATTTCGCATTTGAAGCGTTCTCATTATACAAGCCTGTTTTATTCATTCTTGGAGTCCAGAATACATTTCTCTGTATATTTCAGTGTTTTAGAATAGAATCGTAACATTTCAGGTTCGTACGTAAAAATATATTAAATAACGAACCATTACACGTTCATTCCAAATAGCCAAATAAACTACAGCTGTCAAATATTTGTCATCAATTTAAAATAGTTTTAAAATTAAGAATATACTAAACAAAAATTAAATTGTACCTCTGGTCAGAGTAGAAATCAAATATGCTGTAATTAAAAAAAAAGAAACAGAAAAACTACTCGAACGTCCATCGCAGTATTAAAAGAATATCCAGATCTGCATAACATATTTCGCAGCAAAGCCAGGCGATATTCCCTTCTTCCAACATGAGATCACAATGTTCTGCCCGTTCTACTTCTATAAATAGCTACACTGCGAGGAAAGCAGCTCGCCGCCGCTGTGCCCGAAGAATCGATCGTTCGCTCGCTGGATTGTCGGATAGCTCCTCTCTTCCTCCCATCGACGACTCTTGCTAATATTCCGCGGTTATATTCCGTGCACTTCCCTCTTGCGCTCGTCGATCAATGCCTCGGTCGGGAAAACGGCGTCTGCAGTCGGAAAAGAAGAAGAAGCTAAAGAAAAGATGCGTTCGAAGCAAACGAATTTAATAGCTTTTATTCGGCGGAGAGCGGCTTTCGCTGCAGCTGCTGTTACGGAGGAGAGACGCTCGTGCGAGAATGGACTCGTCCGACCTCTGACTCTCCGCGTCTCTCCTCCGTACCGCTGCTTCGCCCGTGATCTCCACTAACTCAGCCCGAGTGTGTTGCGGAATAAGTTCGACTTGAACTATCGATTTTCTCGAGGGTTCTACGGATACTCCTCTCGGGATCTTTGGTGGAATGATTCTTCTGCTTTGTATTCTGATGTATTTTAGCCGCGGAATGCCTTTAGAATGTGCAATCGATACTGAAATATTTAATTTTTAGAATGGAACCTTTCTTCAAAATTAGAATGTTTGAAATGTCGCAAAAGAATGGATCCACAAGGCCAGCAGGGAATTGCGCCGTATGCAACTATTCTAAAAGATTCTATAATGTGGACATTGCACTACCAGATTTATTTCAAATGCAGATTTGTGTTAAATCCTATTCCATGTCTAATTTTACATTTTATAGTCAGCATTTTACTTCTATCAGTTTCCTGGCATCTGTAAAAAAATGGACTCGTCCAACCGCCCCTACCGAAGTCCCGGCACAATCTTGTAACGCAAACCCAGGGACGTATCTAATGTACCTTAATCCATGTTCACCTCTAGCATTATTGCATATTTTTTTAAAACTGTTTATTTACGCAATCCTAGGCGAATTATCTTTGATTTGCACGTCGAAAATAAACTTGAATATTTATTTCCGACCACATTGGTGGTTTCATGTGGCTGCTAAATACTGATACTAAAGCAAGTAATGTCTAATCTCGTACGATGTTTTCATCCTATAAGCCAATCATTGTAAACTGTTTTAGTAACTCTGAAAATATTTGTATTTTGAATGTAGTTATATTTTTAGCATGAATAGATCAAGAATCCTTTGTTATTGGATCGGAAGCGACTTGTTGAGCAATAAAGGATAAACTTTCAAAAAGTTTTCATCATCCGATCGAAGACGAAATAAACACACCCTATGCCGAGACAAGCTTTTTTGACCAGACTTCAAGGCATTTTGTGGCATGTGTGTAAGGAGTCGAAAAGGGTCAATCGAAGCGTGAACGAGGAGAAATAGCAATATAGTGCAGAGCAAAAGTGCTAGTCTCGACAGTCACTGGAGGGGAATCGGGAAACGTTGGCGCGTTACTGCAGCGACGGAGGAGTAGCAGGCGAGCAGCAAGTAGGATAGCCCGGGCAGGCAGGCAGCGGCAGTCACAGTTAGCGCTCGTTTCCCGCAAGATGTCCGCTCGAATCGAGCGTGTGTCGTTAGTTTTCGCCGAGCCTCGGATGTTGGCGCGCACCTCTGAACCCTACTGCTAAGCCCTTCGTGCAGTCCGCGTTGATGCGCGGAAGCGTCGTGTGTTGCGTATTTTGAACGTTCAGACGAGCAACCTTGACGATGGAGCTTGACGCCGAAAAAGAGCAGCTCCCCGAGAACAATCTCCTGGGCACGGATTTCGACGTTGACACCGGCGAAATTGTCATTAAGCAAGAACCGACTGACATGATCACCGTCGAGCTTATGGAGGTGGACCACCAGCTACCTCATGGCTTCGAGAACGATGACGCTATTGATGATGAATTGCCAGAGGACTACAACGAGGAGGTCAGCGATGTAATTTTACAGAGGGCCGTCTCGCCGCCGAGTTACGTTGTAAGTAGCGTCAAGAAATTTTGAAAGTGCAGTGAAATAAAAGAGAAGTGAGAATTCGTGTAACCTCAAAATGCGCTGGTAAAAGTACGCGGCTAAATTTGAACGAACGAGTTGTTGTTTTGATAAAAAGTGTAGCAACTTATTGTTGTTAGTTATTGTTTTGTTATGAAAAAGACATGTCTTTTAAGAAGAAACCTAGCCTAATATGATTCCATGTAATTCCTAGTGTTGTATTTAGAAATATATATTTTTTAAATGTAAACAAAAACAATTAATATTTTTCTTGATGATCTATAAAATTTTTTTAATTTAATAAAGTAAATGTTAAAAAAAGTAAATGTTTTAAAATTAGAAAGTAATGCCATTTAAAAATTATTTAGAAGTTATTAAATTTTATATTAGAAATTCTACATTTTTAGTAGCAATTACAATATTTATATTTTTTAGGATCCTGATGAAGAAAAAATTGAAAAACTCATGTTGCATTACAAAGAAAAATATGATTTAAAGGATGTAACTGTTGCATTGGAGAGTTGTGATAAAATTTGGGAGACTTTGCAGTTGATTAAGAACCTCCAAGATTCTTCAGAAGATTTAGAAGATGAGGATTTCCAAAATTCACCAAAGAATATAAGTCAATCACAGTTACCTGGTCCATTTATACCTTATCGTCCAAATTTGGGAAACAACAATAAAGCTTTACCTGATTTTAGATTCTCAGTAAAAAGTAAAAAGAAATTGTATCACTGCATAACATGTGGCAAGGAATATCTTGACAGTAATCATTTACGTCAACATGCTATCAATGAACATGGAGTTTACGTTAATCCAAAACGAATATATAATCAGCGAGTTGATTCTGTTTTGAAAGCTAATTCTAGTTTAGAAACCAATAAAAGAAGATTAAGCGAAAAAATGGAAATTGAGAGTACCGTACTTTCAGCTCCTTCGATAAGTCAACCAGTGGAACCAGTTCAGTTTCTTCAGCCAGTGGAAAACAGAGAAACTTCATTAAACAGTAATTCAAAAGTTGAAGATTCTCAAACTAGAGTAGCTGCTAATGGCAAAGAAAAGATAAAATGTATCCTGTGCAAGCGAATATGTACAGATATCGTATACCATATGAAAGGATATCATAAAGTTGGCTGCATAAGTTCCATAATTGCTCAATGTGAAAAAATTGCAGATAATGTTCCTGTACAAAGTACAAGATCAGAAAGTAATAGGTCTGAAAATATGACTGTAGAAACTAGCAAAGAAGTTCCTGAACCTCCAGAAGTTAATTTAAATGAATCACTTACTGTTGCAGTGAAAAAAAGAAAACGAGGTCATCCTCGTTGGACTCTGCCAAAGAAAAAATTCAAATCCTCTAATTTACCTTTTAGAGTTTCTAGTAAAGGTCCGTATCAATGTAATGTATGTTTAGGATTATATAAAAATCCAAAAAGTTTTTCTTATCACAGAAGACTTCATAGGATTAGAAATGAGACACCCGAAAACTTTGATCCAACCAGGTGCAGATTTATAAATTCACCCTTACGGCCAAGTAAAGTTGCTGAAGGATCACAAGAAATACTGACTAATTTTGCATCTGTGCAAAAGGAGCCAGAGAAACATCAAACAGCTATAACTAATTATATAACTGTACAAAAAGGCAGAACACCTTTAATAGAAAAAGTAGCACCAATCATTTCTCAAGATTTTAATGCAGATGAGAGTAACAGTAATAGTGAAACAGAATGTACTAGTTGTGACTGTGGTCGATCTTTCAGAAACTATCATACAATGTATTTACATAAAGTTAAATGTAAAGGATCTTATAGTAAAAGCCCCAACGATATAGATCCTGGAGTAGGTATCAGTATAAAAATTAAAAAGAATAAAAATGATTCATATGAAGTTGTGCCAACAAATCCACCTACAGAAGAAACTTTTAAAGATAGTAGAAGTTGTAAAGATAGTGATGCTTCATCCAATGATTCTGGAGTTGTATCTGTAGATGAAAACAATCAAAAGGGTGATTCTTCTGAATTACCAAAATATACCAAGACTCATAGTATTTTAAGAATTCAAGCAGCTGATGATGATGAAGAAGTGGATATTGAAGATGCAGACTCAATTGACAGCAATTTAAATGAAGATAATGATACTAGTGTTACTAATCCAGTAAATAATATTATCCCTAAATTGCAAGAAGTTAAACATCTCCCTGCTCAACCAACTGTAGTTCGTTCCGTAAGATCTTTGACTAGAAGAAGTAGCCTGGTACCAACTTTGTCAAATCTTTGCAAGTAAGATATAGTTTTATTTTTAATTGTTATAATAATAAAATATCAATAATTACATAAAATTATACATCCAATTTAATTACATTAAATTTTAAATTTATATTTTTAGACAAGTATTGGCAAAGGCAAAAGAGGAAAAGGAACAAATATCAAGCTACAAATGTCATACGTGTTCAGAATATTTTAAAAATAAAAACGAATTAATGGAACACGGAGAAAAAACGCAACATAACGTAAAAAGTCACTGCCCTTGCGGTAAACAATTTAAGAATTTAAAAGTTTTCAACATACACGTTCGAAGATATCATCCGCTGCTACTTAAATGTAGTTACTGCAAAACCAATTTCGATAGAATTGAAAAGTACTTCGAACATAAATGCGAAGTAACAGAAGGAGAATTGTTTATTGTACCAATTCTTCAAACTGAGTGTACAGAATGTGAGACTTTAATTGACATTGGAGAACCATTTGATAAACATATGAAAACTCATATAACTGATGAAGTAAACTTGTATCAATGTTACAAATGTGAATTACGATTTGGCAATCCACATCAACGGAAAGCACATTTTACCAAGGAACATGGATTTTTTTTGTGTAAGATTTGTAGTATGCGTCTTCACGTTGGTTATTTATCAAAACATGAAGCTTATCATGATGGTCTAGGATATCCCTGCCATTTATGTAAAAAAGCTTTTTCACAAAAAATTTTGTTTAAACGACATATTCAAAATACTCACGATCCTGTAGTAAATGAAATTGTCAAATGTATTGTTTGCTCTAAAAGTATGAAACTAAGACAGTTAAAAAAACATATGAGTTTTCATTTACATACGGAAATTTGCAGAAAGTGTAATAAATGTATTAGAAGCGATGAACAAAACGATTTAGAAAATCATATAGCTGAAGATCATCCGGACGATTATCCTACATTAAAATGTGATACTTGTAATACATCCTTTTTATCCGATAAAAGATATGAAGAACATTGCCATGAAGGATCTTGCAAGTCTGATGTAAATAGTACATTAACATTTGTACAAAATGCTACTACTGATTAGGTATTTTAAAGACTATACATTATTATTTTTTCAATGATATTTTCAGCAGCCTTTTTAATTTTTTTATTAATTGAAATATTCAATTAAGTTATCTAGGCAAAACGTATTTTTTGAACTATTTCTTTATTGTGTGATATACCTCCAGCCTCTACACAGACAGTGTTATATTTCATTTCGAAATTGTTAGTCAAATTGTCATGACATTTGTTCATTTTGAAACCTTGTCTTTCGCATAAAAACGATTTGTAAAATATTCTAGAATCATTTTACATTATGTCTATATGAACTGAATCATAAGTAAAAATAATAAGCATAGGCTCATAAGTTGATTTTTATAGTTTAATGTTTTAATATTTTTATCAGAATATGACAAAATCGTAAAATGTTTTCTATTTATTGTTAAAGTTTGTAGTAATTGTCTGTTACAGTACAGTCAAAATGAAATATCTATAATCAAACTATTTTCACTATTCACAAGACAAAACTTATGGAAGCGCCACATCTTCGTTCTGTAAATAATTTATATTTTTAATAAGCGAACGTATTACAGTAGGACGAATAATGATATTGCGTAATTGTAATTACTAGCTGTTTAGCGTAATAGCTTTATTATTTAAAATAAAAATTAATGATAGTTTTTATATTATGTTTCATAAAAAACTGAAATAATGTAAATATTTCAATTTGATTGACAGTTAGATTGCTTATAAATTCAAAATACAAAAAATTTCTGTATTCTTCGAAAATTTTTTTATTTTTTGTATTATTTTACAGAATTTTTAAGCGCTTATTAAAAAATTTAAATAAATAATAGTTAGTTATTGCATTTCATTTACTCAAAATTTGTATACCGGTTGTACTTAAAATTTGATTGAAAATAAGGCACATATGTAACTGTTTTCACCGACGTTTGATATTAATGAAATGTTTTAAACATGTTTTGTTAATCAAGACCTAAAATAAAATTAACCAAGTTGTTGATTATTACGAAAATTTTTTCAATTACAAAATTTACTAGAATACGGTCGAATGCTTATGTTAATATTGATTTTTATAAAACTAAAATATTTTTTTTATAATTTGGCTTTAATAGTATAGATAGAAAAGTTAAATTTTTAATATTAAAATATTTCAAATATAAATTATATCGATGATACAGCAAATATTTTAATTTTTAATAAAATTATATGAAATCAAAAAGTATACTAAGTTTATGTAGTATTTTCTTCTTCCTTCGTAATACAACCTTCATCCTTAATAATAAATATCAACGAGACAGAAATACCGAAAAGTCGCGACTAATTTTCATGTTAATTTCATAATTGAGATTTTTAACGAAAGAACCGAAGGATTCAATTTTCTTGTAAATCACGTCTAACAATTACCATATAGTATTCATTGCCGAAAAATATGTTTACCTTACTTAGCAAGCTGCAAATTTCCTATTTTATATAACAACGTATCATTTATGCATCTGTTAGATGATTTTAATTTTAGAGCTTCATTCCAAGTAGCTAAAGGAAGAAGGGGAATAGAGTACCAATGTGTAAAGTAACCATTTCAGATTTTTACGAGAGAATAATAGCGTGACGGGAACTTGTTAAGAAGTTGGTTGAAATTCGACTGCACATTTAAAAAATTTTGTGCGAAAAGCTGCAAATAAAAGTCATCCAACTGAATTGGTCCTTCAAAGTAAACTGCAAATTGGTACCGAGGAGCCTGCGACCGAGTGCAAGCTCCATCCTCCGACACCCACTGCATCTCGGCACGAAAAGCCATCAGAAGCAATAAGACCTCGCTCCTCTCCCTCCGCGAGGCAAAAAGAAGCGGCTCCGAACCTATCTCAGGACACTCCACAATACGTCCCCATCCTCGGCGTCGCGGCCAAAAAAAAGGCGAGTAGCGTCGCGCGGGGCAGTAAAAAAAAGTCGGCTCCGCTGGAGGGGCTCACCGCTCTCGGCGTCGCCGCGGTGGAGAGAGAGAGAGAGAGAAAGAGAGAGAGAGGGAGAGAGAGAAAGAGACAGCGGGAGAAAGAGACAGCGAGAGTGCGACGTCGCGGGCTGGGTTGTAGTTTCCTGGCAGCAGATGTCGCGGAGCTCGGCGGTGCCCTCGGCAAAGTGGTTCCGAGTCTCCGAGAGGGCGGACGCGTTTCGGTCGAGCTCCCGGTGCGTGTGTACTGTAGTAGAAACCCGCGAGAAAAATAGAGGGACAGAGAGAGAGAGAGCGATAGAGAGAAAGAGAGAAAAAGAGGGGGAGAGAGAGAGAGATCCACCGTAGCAGCGTCAGATAGACAGGCAGTCCAGCAGTAGTGGCCGGCGGTCGCTGACGCTCTTTTTCTCGCTCGCCGCTCTCTTTCTCTCCGTCTCTCTCCCGAGCGTCCCGCTCGATAAATTGGGCGATCGCGGGACTGCTCGCTCGCTCTCTCTCGCCCCCGCGAGGGTTGGGCCGTGTGCGGCGGGGGGTGGAGTCGCGCAGGACTAAGGCGCGAGCCTCGCTCGCCGTCACCTTTTTCCTTTCTTCCCCGGAGAGCAGCTAGAAGATATCCGAGAGAGAGAGAGAGAAGGCTCGCGCGCAGGGGGTGCAGCGATGACGGGCGAGGAGCGTAAGGGCGGCGGCGCCGGGGGAGGCGGTGGTAGGACCGACCTAACCTCGACCGATAACAACGCCATGAACAACGTTAACAACGCCGGCGAGACCAACAACGTCAGCCAGCAGAACGGGGGACCGGAAAAGGCGCCGGTCGTCGCCGGGACCAACGTCGAGACTCTTCCGCGCACCGGAAAGCAGGTAGCTACTTGACAACCACCCCCTCCCCTCCTACCCCCAGCCTCCAGTAAACTAATGCGACTATACCCGCAGTGCATTTTGCCCGTTAGTTTACCAAGCTGAAATAATTGAGTGCCTGTATACCCGGCGGTCAGCCGTGAAGCTATACGAATCGGCGGCGATTTAAAGTTCAAGGCTAAGGCTTCGGCACCCGCACTCGGAGGCAGGGAAAGCGGCGCGCTGCCAAGGCTGCCCCCGGGTATTTTCGCCCGATCTCGCGGATAATTCAGCGGCCGAATATAGTATTGCCGCCTCGCGCGCGCACCTCCGAGATAACGGGGGGGTGGGCGGGAGGTGGGGAGGGGGGGCACGGTTATCTCATTGCTCCAGTTTCGAAAGCGCTCGTGTGACGCGCACCGCCACCATAAAAAAAAAAAGAAGTGAAGCGATGCCCTGGAAATGCCGGCCGCGGTGGAAACGAGCCGCGCGCTCTTTCAGCTCCGCGCGATATCGCACGTGTTCTCTTCTGCTCCGGAGCTGACGGGTCGAGAGGGACGAGAGCCGAGAGCTGAGAACGACAGCTTGATTATTTAATTATCTTTTTCGCGAGCCCGCCTCGCCGTGAAATCGCGATTGAACGCTACCGGAGGAGGCCTGATTAGGATCGCCGCGCTCGATTCTTATCTTTTTCGAATGAAACGCTCCTCCGACCGGCGAGGCGATCGTAGAATCTCGGATAAGGAAATAACTCGCGGGAAATATCGTTGAAAATTCAAGTCTCGTAAGACCAGCTCGGAGAGATATTCTTCGGCGAGCATAGCTGCGATATTCCTCAGCATCGGCGCAGGACGTACACTGGCAGCAAACCAGTTTCACGCCTGCTCTAAAATCTCATTGATCTCCAAGTACACGAATTCCTCGGATTAAGGAATAAAACGGTTCTCACCCAAAATTCCCCACAAAAACGTTCGATCCCCGTTCCAGCGCCCTCGGCGAGAGTGCAGCTCTACTCCGTTTCGCGACTCCTCAGTCGGCGTCGGCGCTCGATAGCCCGCGAGGCCTTCTCTGTCCCACAGAAACTGAGAGAGAGAGAGACGGAGAGAGATCGGGGCTTCGCAGGCGCGTTAATGGAACATTACGGCTTTAACCGATAGGAGAACGAAAAGCCAGGGGGGAGGGGGGTTACGAAGTGCGAGGCAGCTGTCGCCTATTTCCAGTGCAGCTGTTCCGATTCGATTTTTCGACTCGGAGCGCGCAGGCGCGCGTCCGCGACAATTGACTGCTCTCGGCGGGGAAAAACTATTGCGGATCTATCGTCCGACCGCCGGGGATCCTGCGAGGCCAGGCAGCAGCGCCTCGTATACGGCGAGGCCAGAGCGAAGAGCGGCGCCGATCGCAGGCTCGTTTGCTTCTGGATCTCGGATGCTTCGCGCGAATCGAGCCCGACTCGACGTTCCGCCGGCAGCTCTGTCTTTCGATTGCGCAAGCCGGTCGGCACAGCATCCGCGATATGCCGTCGGTGTACGCCTGCCGAGTGTTCGCAGTCGGTCCTGCGCCTCTGTGTGCGTAACGCGAAGGATCTTTTGTTTGCAAACACCGCGCTCTCGTAACGCGCGCGCAACGCCCACGATCGGCCGCCCGTTCGCAGCGCGTCCGACGCGACTCAAGAGCCGAAGCCGGAGATCGTCGATTGATAGAAGAATTAGCATAAACAGACGTCGGTTTTCTCACGCCGAGCTGTTATGATTCGCTGCTCGAGCGGAGATAACGCGAAATCGCGACGAGGAAGAGATCCCCGCGCGCTAATTAAGAGCGACGGGGGGGGGGGGGGGGGATATCGGTCGCTGACGGTGAAAAAGTTATTTTTAAAGCCAGTTAATGAACGGTTTTTTTTGCGAGTGGTACTTCTCGAGCGGCTTTTTATGCAACGAGTTAAGTCATTCCGGTCACTGGATGACGCCGGTCGAGTGGGTCCGTTGAGGAAAATCACTCTTTATGTCTTGGCTATTTTTAATTTCAATTATTATTCATGACATTTCTTGCGTTGGGCTGAATTTTTTGCGCGCTTCGTAACAATAAAATTAGAATTATCGATTTCGCTCGTACTTAATTGAGCCAATGTATTAAGATTTAAAATAAAACGCTTTCTGAAAATACACTGCACCCTGTTATTATTATTAGAGTAATAAAGCTGCTCGAAACTGAAAATAACTAATTGCAGCTTAACATCGACCTGCTGTATCTTACAAACCTATAAGAACAGTGCAAAACAAACAGCGCAATAAGTAAGCGTGCAAAATGACAAATCAAAACATCTTTAACAACCCTCCTGCCAGGACCCGCCGAGCCCGAAAAAAACAAAAACTCGCAACAAAATTCCCACCCCGCAACCCTCTCGAAGTCTCCCCAGGGAAGCCTCCCCTCATCGAAAAGAATCTCCCTAACAAGCTTAGAACACCGCCTCGAGGCCTCCGGGCTCCACCTCCTATCACAGGCATCATCTCCAATAACGTGCAGGCAAACGAGGGGCGTCTGCAGTTCATCGAGCCCTCCGAGTCGCTGCGTCACCTTGACATTAGAGGGCGACGGCGTGTGCCTTCGTCGCGGGTTCGGGCCCCGCGGCCAAGAGCCCATTTGGAGCCCTGCCAGGAGGGAGGTTCGATTGAAAGGAGACTGCGGGCTCCTTGCGCCTTCCGACGGATCTCAATTACCGGATAATTGCGAGGGTGTGCGGACGCGACGGGGCGAGAGAGACGCGAGAGGCGCGCCGCGCGGTTTTCGGATCTAAATTTGAAGGCCTGTTTAGCTTGGCAAAAAATTAATCGGTCGCTCGTCGAGCGGAGGATTTGCGCGGGGGCAAAGAGCGGATTGATTGGAAATCGAGTTAACGATTGGTGATTGGAGCGGCACTTGATTCGTACGGAGTAATTCGACAATTAATGCTATTAACTAGACGGAATCGCTTTCATCAAAAGACAGTTTCAGTCAATTACGCGCGAGATCATATTAATTTCAGACCTGCCGTCATAATTACGGCAGGCTCATCCCAACCTATAATCACGAATACGTATCGTGCAAACTGTTTTGATTTATGTTCGAGCTACCCAAGCAGCTCGCAGCGTATCAAAAAAACTTCATTTTTTAATAATAGCTTTCATACGTATATACTAAAACGCAATTAAAATCTCACCTCCTCCCGCAGCTTCTCAAATATTAGCTCTCCTCTACAACGAGAGCCCTCGTGCCGCGGAGTCATCGGGAGCACCGCG
This sequence comes from Ormyrus thymus, assembly GCA_035582935.1. Taxonomy (NCBI): domain Eukaryota; kingdom Metazoa; phylum Arthropoda; class Insecta; order Hymenoptera; family Ormyridae; genus Ormyrus; species Ormyrus thymus. The sequence continues at coordinate 9,477 of JAWWEM010015060.1, read as the reverse complement.
CGCACGCGCGGACTCGGTTAAAAAGCAAATCTCGGCTCGCGGCTTCGCGTTCCAGGCCCATAATAAGAAGCGCACGTCGGCGCGCATCGGAAGGTCGCTGCCTTATTAGTTGGTAACGCCGCGGCGACACGGGAGAGTATTTATATTGGACGCTCTCCTCTCGGGCGCCCGGCGGTACTCGGCATTCTTTGGGTTCGACGTGTATATTTGCGCGCGGCAATGGGCAAGACGCCTCCGCCGGATTTAGATCCCTCGGCGTACAATGACTCAAGGTCTCCGATTGATCGGCGACTGCGGCTACTTCGAATCGGAGTATTTTAAAACACGGCCGCCTCGATGTGGAGCGCGGCTCTGTCTTATCTTCGTAAATACTGAAGGAGGCTCCTCTTGCGATTCGAATTTACGGCGCCCTAAATCATTTTTGGGTATTTAAAGGCTGTATCGAAGCTAAGCACAATATTGACCTTCGAGCGCGATAAACTCCGCCGTTTATCGCGGCCTTTATTTTAAACAGATTTCCTTCCTATTCCGCCTTCCTACAAAAGAAATTGGCTCGCACCGAAGCAGACGCGGAGCGCGATCCTCCATAAAGTAGCCGCGGCAATTGAATAAATTCAGGTCGGCGCGCAGCTTCGCCTCCGATCTAATCTCCGGCTCGTCTAAAAAGTCGCGGCCGCCGCGCCGATAGCAGCCGCCTCGAGACAGCCGCCAAGAACCATCCAGTAAACCAGACGCTATCCGATACGAACGACCTCCCCCTCCTCTCGCTCGCCGGATCTCGATCGCGCTCCTGATTTTTTTCGTTGCGCCGGCGAGGGCCGGCTCCCCGCGCTCTCCTCCCGGCGCTCTATTTATAATCCCCCGGCGTGCTCCCACGCGCAGCCGGGGGTCGCGAAGGATCGAGAAGGCTGCACGTTACGCGCGCCCGCAACCGATCCGAAATCTAATAATCCGACCCTCGGGCCTTCCGTTTTCCGGTCTCTCTCTCTCTCTCGCTCTCTCTCGTCTCGAGTCCGCCTCGCCCTCCGGTCGAGAGTTGGCGCCGGGAATCTCCTTCCCCCCCCCGGATGGTCGTACGGGGTGCGTCGGTGGCCACTATTGTAGGCCTCGCGCTAATTATTCGTCGCTTGCGTCCCCCCGCCGCGCCGGTGGCTTGCTTCGAAACGCCACTCGACGAATTGGAAGCTAAGCGTTACTGCTGCTTTGTATCGTATGGGCGCACGCGCGGCTGTAAATTAAAGAACTGCCGGCCCGCTCGAGGGGACCGGGAAGTTTTTCCTTTATTAAATCCATGAAATCGGCGCTGCTGATTTATTCGACTTGGCGGTCGGGGTTATTGTTACGGTTATCGTAGCTTCGAGACGAAATGGGTTAACTGGTGAGCGAGTCGAGTGGTCGAAGGGGAAAAAAGTTTGTTCGTTTGGGGAATTAATGTTTTTATATTTATATTAATATTATTTTACGTCGTTCCCATTGCATATTTCGACAGTGCAAAAACCGATTCTGCCTCGATATTATTTTCAAAGCATCAGTGGAAAAACATCGCATCTCCCCCGTCGTTTCGCTCCATCAATATCGCCTCAAATCGAACCCGAACGAGAATTTCGCAAATAAACCACGGCGGAGCCGGCCGGAATGGCGAGTTTCAGCAAGCGGTTACTCGTTTATTTTTGAACCGCATTTCTATGCCGCGCGGAATGCCTCGCTAACTGCCGCCCCGGCGTTCGAGCGCGTATCCGCGTCCGCGCGCGGCCGAGTGGAAGCTCCGCGGAGGATTACGCGGTGGCGAGTCGCGCAATTTTAATAAACTCCGCTTCAGCCCCCTTCCCAGATCCTTTTACACTTCCAAGTATATCGCCTCGGCCGCCTCGGTACGAATGAACGCCGCGCGTAAAGTTACGCTTGTGTATATTTTTGTACGTCCAAGCGAGAGAGCTTTGCTCTTTTTTTTTTCTTCTTTTTTAAGCGCGGCGGCAATATTTTTAGCAGCATCGACGAAAATCAAGGCGGAAAACAAACGCTATTGCGCTCGTATAAGCGAGAGAGGCTGAAATCCCGAGATGCTGAGCAAACGGAGTCGAAGTACTTTCTCGAAAGCATTTTCTCTGAATTTCTCGCCGAGCTAAAACCGGATCTCTCGCCTCGGTCGCCTCTGCGAATGTATATTTTGTTATTAAATTTTTGTCGAGCTTTGATGGGAATTGAATAATTGAATAATACTGACGTAATTCGTAAGAACGAACGAGCTTAATAAAGAGCATCGAATATGCTCAAAACATAGCTGGCATTCAAATTTGATTAGCTTTCTTAAAAAAATGCACTAATCTCGCTGTACATCAGTATGTAAGCGAAACGCGACTGACAGCGACGACTAATGCGTTTAAGTTAATCTTCTGTTTCCATTGCTTCGTTTTAGTCGTATCCATATAAAGTTGCAGACCACAAAACCGCAGTTACTGTATTCAACACCTTAAATATCATAAGGAGTCGCGCGTGAGTGTACTCGCCGTAGCTGTAAAAAAAAAATGAAAATCCTTTCACTCCGGGAGATCCTGAATCCTGTCAAAGATAAATTTAGCATTTTTGTGCGAGTTAAATTACTTTAATTAGAAAGTAGCCGTTTCCTTAATGGAACTGTAACTGTTAAAGTTTAAGCTATTGAACATTGGTTAAACTTCAGTTCAATACCTTTGCCGGCTTATTGCTCCGAGGTCAATGACCCGAAGAACCGTACTTTTTAACGTCCTTTCTGCATCGCGGGCTCGGAAAGTTTTTTGACTGTAAATACTACTGACACACCTTTTACGGGTGATCCTTTGTTACTTCGGTAATATCAGTCACTATTCATAATAGTGTATTTTTAAATTCCGAAGCGGCTCTTGGTAAAAAAATTCATACATTTTTTTTCGAGCTATGAGAAAATAAAATCTGCGTTATTGAAATTGCACTTAAAACTGCATTCGATCAGTTCGGGAAAAAGAACCTTGCAGAGATTTGAAAAGCGAGCGATTCTTCCGGCCAGAAGAAGTCCTGAACCCTGCACTTCCCTACAGGAAAAAACACTCCCATTCGCGTAAAGTCCGACATTTAACCAAAGTTACAAGAAGCAGCTCGGCTCGCGAGTGCCTTTCGCTGTACAAAGCTCTTTCTCTCTCTCTCTCTCACCCGAGATCGCTATAGCTCGCGACGCGTGCCGCCATGCCGGTCGCTCGAAGGCGAAGACGAAGAAGAAGAGGAGCAAGGCGATGCGTTACAGCAGACGAGAAAATCGAGCGACGATCCGACGCGCCGCCGCCGCCGCCGCGCGCGGTGAATAACCGGCGAGGTCGAGGATGCGCCTTTGCACTCTCTCTCTCTCTCTTGCGCGCGGAGCTCTTTAGCCCTGGCCTCGCTCCGCCGATTATGCCGAATATTGCATAAGGGCGCGCGTCGATCTCGAGTGCCTTCCTCTCTCTCGCGCTCTCTCCGCCGCGGCCGTTATGTGTGCCGGCAGCCGGAGGCTAAAAATACACCCAGGCCTCTCTTCTGCCCGAGTTTGCGCTCCGCTCCGTGCGAGCGAGCGCGCTCAAAGGGAATATCAAGCTGGAAGCGCGGCGAGCGATAATTTATGCCGGCCGGCGAGCGCGCCGGGGCGAGGGAATCTCTCTCTCTCTCTCTCTCTCTCTCTCTCGCTTTCGTTGCGCACCTCGTTACGAGCCGCCGCCTGCTGCTTAATTTCTGCAACCGCCGGGCATCGGACGGATTCATTCGGTTATCGGCGCGAGCTCGGCTCGGCCGAGGCGTCGGATATCGGCAGCTGACGAGATCGCGCTTCGATCTCCGAGCTTCGGCTGCGACTCTCGGCTGGGCTCTCGTTCGCGGATCCTTCGAGCTGCTTGATTTTTATTGTGAAAAGGAGCTCCGCTGCGTTTCCGTCGAAGGTTCTTTCGAGATAATTTATTGTAATGAAATTCCGTACGCTGCTTTGAATTTTATTACTTTAGCCTCTATTTTTAACATTAAGATTTCTGCTGCCTTGATTTATGCGTGCATAAATAAAAGCGGGTAAATATTACACCACTGTATTTTAGAGATAAAATACACTAATGTTTATTCAGCTCGAAATAACCTACATTATTTTAGTGGCCGCTTCGATCGGTCGCACGCGAGAGGCGCAAA
>JAWWEM010015040.1:3976-60423 GCA_035582935.1 Ormyrus thymus | reverse complement strand
TTATCTCTGTGGGTAGTTGCGTAGATGTAAACCTATGTAACTATAATATCTGGTAATAAATAAATAAATAAATAAATAAATAAATACAAGGCGAGGGAAAACGTAAAAGGTAGATCGAACGAGGGTTAAGATCTCCGGCGCGGAGACCGCGTAAAAAAAAGTCTGGACGTGCCAATCGCGCCCACAAATCATTCAGCCTTTACAGACTTTAGAGCCAGACGAAATTGGAATATTAAAAATGTCGAAGCCTCGCTCGATTCCAAGGCCCCCTTTCTTTATGCTCGAGCTAATTTATTCGACGCGTGTCGCGGAACGACTTGTCCTCCCGGGCTCCAACGAAATGCATGACAATACGCGGGGGTCTTAAAGTAGCCGGAGGCAGGGAGGCGCATAATCTCCTCTCCCATTATTTCGATCGATCACGTCTTCCGAAAAGCCTTTGTCGAGCGGCCTTAAAGGATTCGAGGCACATACTCGGTGAGGGGGGGGAGACACTCGTCATTAGCATGAGAATCGATTTTTCCGCGGAAGAATGAAAAGCCGGGGCTGATATTTCTCGGGAACAATCGCGATATTTGTCAAACGCGGAACAATGAGCGAGCGAGCGAGCGATTGTTGCTGCGAGGTAAAATTCCAAAGACAGCGCTGTAGCTGATACGTCCCGTTTTACAAACATTTTCTTTTTGCTGTTTTAAGGAAAATGTTTGTCCTTCGAGTCCAGAGAAATTTTCAGATTTCGTTTGTTTATTATTTTATTGCGGACTGTCTGAATATTTTTTACGCCACAAACACCATTGCACGCGGTATACTTTCTAAAAGATTAAGGTCGCATTTGCGTTAAAACTTGAAAGAAAAGAGAGATATACGAGGAGATTCTTTTTAATCGCGCACATTAAACAACATTTAACAATCAATAAATACACTCTCCCAATTCTCCTTCGACGTCCCAACCGAGCCGCTTCCCTCCCAGTCCGATTCATTCCGCGCGCCCAATCCACCCCGGCGACGAACGTGCATCCCCAATTCGCGGAGGGGACGCCACATCGGCCGGATAGAGACGTCGCACGCTAATGGAGCGAGATTGCCGCGGCGCACCGGTGGCCGTGCATCTGCTTCCCCGTGTAATCTGCCGAGAGCGTACGTGTCTCGGGCCGGATCGGGTCCCGATTATTATTGTGCGTTTCCAGCTGGTTATTTACCCCCCCTCCCCCCTCCCCCGGTGCCGTTAACCGCGGGAATCTAATTTCCGCGAGCGGCGACCGAGCTGTGCGTGCAGCTTCTTCTTCTTCTTCTCCGCGCGATTTCCCCCTCGTCGAGGGAGCTGCTTTGCATCGATTGTTTCAGACGGATAGAAACGGATGGATGGATGCGCTTTCCTGTATGGTTTTGCCGTACGTTCGAGATTGCTTGGACAAATAAGTCGATTATCCGAGGCGACTTTTTCTCCGTCGGGAGGCCCATTTTGTCGTGCATGCACCGAATCAAAGAGATCAAAATATTCTTTCGATCGAAATAAACGAGGAGGCTGCCGAGAGTGTTGCGAGCGCAAATCGAGGTCATTGGAATAATTTAATTGCTACACCTGCATACAAAAGGAAGCGCTGCGTTCCTTTCGAGTATTCGATTATTTTCTAAATCAGCCGCGCTCACATCCGAGGCGAATGTCTCTACAATATAAAGTGAAGATATATACACGGCATTAAAGCTATTATCGAGATTTATTGCGTCGGCATAAGCCGCGGGTTCCGTATAAGCCTCAAATAAACCGTAATTTGAATTCCTGCCTTTCGAGGATAAAGTCCCACAAAACGCTCGAACGGTTATTCGTCGGCGCTCGTAAGTCACCCGTAAAATCCGCCCGTGCATAAAAACCGGGCCCTTCTTTCCTCCGCCTGCAGGGGAAAAGCGCGCGCGTGTCCAGCTTCCTCCGCGATTTCGCGGCCCTCGCGGTTCCACCCAGAATTGCGCGACGGCCGCCCGTCGGCGCGCAAAAGACGCGGCGGTGTCAAGTCCTCCTCCCGGGGCAAAATAGCTACATCTACGCTCAAGAATGCTCGCTCGCCGAGCCTCGGCGATGCATCTTCCTCGGCGCGGTCGGCGGCGGGGCCCCTCGCTCGAGCGAACGTCCGCTTGGCGCCTAGCGGTACAGGCGTATACACGCGTCCGGGAGGGGAGGGGAGGTACGTACGATACGATACGTACGTACTCGTCCTCGTCGCCGTCGTCGTCATCGTCAGGCTCTCCCTCGCCCGAGAGAAAGAGAGAGAGAGAGAGAGAGAGAGGGGCGGAGAGGAGGAGAGCTCGCGCGCTAAGGTCAATGCCTCGCGTCCTCCGATGGATGCGGAGGCTGCCGCCGCCGCTGCTGTTACTGCCGCTGCCGCGCGATAGCCTTTTCCGAGCGCGACCGTCCTGCTGCGCGCTTCCGTGGGAAGGACCACGTGCCTCGTCGTCCTGCCCCCCTCGAGCGCGCCTGCTCCGAGAAAGTTTCGCTGAAAATTCTGGTAGCGGCAGCTAACGAGGATTATTAGGAGCTGATCGCCCATCGCCGGTTAATCGTCCGCGGCGGCTTAAGAGCAGGAAGCAGCCGCGCGTCGCGTCCGCCGCGAGTGTAAACACTCCGAGGCTCGCGGAGAGAGCTTACGCAAGCGCTTTCTACCACGAGCGCGGCGCGCGCAGCGCGATAATTTCGGGCGCATTTACTCTAATTTTAATCATTACCGACAGCGCCGGCGAGCAAATTACAGATGTAACCGAGAGCGCCTCGGCTTTACGAGCCGGGCGCATTACGCCTCGCGCGCAAAAAGCCATGCACCGGCGCGCTCGCCGGGCCATTGTGATCGGAAGCGCGCGGCGCTGCGGGCGAGGGGGGGGGGGGAAGGAGGAAAGGATTTTGTTCCTCCCGGGCGCGAGTCCGCGCGAAATTACGGCAAGTCGTCGCTGAAGTGCCCCGGCCGCTTTACGAGCGACGTAATATTCCGGGGCGGCGGCGGCGGCTACTTACGGTAGCCGCGCCGAGAGCGCGAGTTACGTAGTTACGTCGAGAGCTGTGCTCTCGGGGCGATAACAGATATCTCGCGGCGTTTAACGCTTTCGGCGCGGAGGAGCGAGTGCACTCGCTCCTTCGCGAGTATCGCGACGAGGGGATCTGGATCGTGTAGCTTTCTAAAGGAGTGTACAATCAGTCTTTTTTTATGCCCTAGAAATTCGATCGTTTTTGGAATGAGCGAAGGCTCGTAAAGCTGGCCTGCTTTTTTCGTCCGAGCGGAACGACTTTCGTACGACTGTAAGAAAGAAAAGATTTTTTTTTTCATTTTCGAAAAAAATGGAGCTCCTTCGAGGGGCGTTCCAAAAAACGCTATAAATCTCCCTTCCCAGTGTCGTGCTTCCTACACATATTTCAAAATCCCCACGCACAAAACGAGGCAGCCCCGACGTTTTTCCCGCCGAGCGCCAATTACGGCCCATAAAACTCGGGATCCCGGGGTGCAAAAAGCGTCGGGGGCCCCCCGATAATTTTGAATAATTTATCCGCAAAGCTCGAAGCGCAGCTGCACCGCGGCTCCGTAAAAAAGTAAAGAAAAAAGCAGGGCGAAGCCTTTGTCCGAGGAGGCGCAGATCTTTCCACGCGGCAGCCTGCAATTTGAATATAACGCGAACGGAGGAGGCTTCCCTCGGCCTCGATCGCCGTTAAAGAGCCCGCGCGCCGCCTCTCCGCGCGTCAGGCCCGAACGGGCAAGAGTGACGCGCGAGTTATCGAGTCGCAATTACGCCGCTACAAGGCCTTTTACCGCTTCTAATGCGCGCGCGCGCGTCGGGAGAGAGCCTTTTCCAGGTCGGGCCGCGGCCGACGATGGCTTTATCGCCGCGTCCCCTGTGCTTCCCGAGAGCTCTTTTTCAGGCCTGACTTTTGGGTCAGTGGGTGGAGAGGCGATTTCGGTTATCCGCGCGAGTCGTTTATTTTTCTACGGCTCCGCTTGGCGTTTCTCCAGTGCTTTCGTAGCGGTAATGGGTAATCCCGCTCGAGCAGATCTTCCTCCCGACGTTTAACTTTCGCGCCGATCTAAAAACACTTCTGTAAGCAGGATTACTTAATTCGCGACGTCCAGCTTCTTGGAGGCACTTGATTTCCCAATCTCTCGACGATTCGCCCGACGTCAGCCGAGGTGTATCAGCCGTCGGTGCAGCCGCATTAAACGCCCCGGTCCGCCTCTCTCTCGGCTCCCGACGGCTCATGCAAATATTGTGATGGATAATGGTCGTCGAGCATCCTCGTCGGCCGCCGAATTCATCCCGATCTCGATAAGCCCGCCGTTATGCACGCGCTGGCAGCTACATACGTATGTACGCCGCTGTCCCGTTACCCTCGCGGCGTTTATCGAAGCGTTGCTCGAATTCCCCCCCACCACCCCCCTTTCGCATCGTTCGGCGCGGCTCGCTGTTTGTTTTGCCACCGCCGGGGAAAACTCGCCTCTCTCGCGAGGAGAGAAGGAGCGAGAGAAGAAGAAGAGGCGGCCGCGGGAGAGGAGGATTGTACAGTTATGCGCTTCGCCACGCTCGACGCGACGACGACTTTAGACCGACTCTCCGCGGATAGTCGGCAGAGGAGGACAGAGAGCGAGAGAGATGAATCGCGAAGGACGCCGGGTGAGCGAGTGCATAACGGACGCCGACGCGAGCGGAGCGTCCGCCGCCGGGAGGACCCTTCGCCGGGAGTCGCGCGGGCCTGGATTCCGAGCTGCCGGCCGAACGCGTCCGAGGAGGCGGCTTTTGACATTTCTCAGGAGGCGCCGCTTCTTGCGCCGTTTTGCGCAGTCCGCGTTTACGGCTGAAAATTTGCATGCGCAGAGGTTTTACTGTTTCGAGGAGCTTTCATTTTTATATCTCCGCCGGAGGATCGGCAGCCGCTTTCTGCTTTTAAAAGGGGTACGGCCCGGAGAGCAATTTCCTTTTTTCGTTTGGCGAGCGCGCGCTCCTTCTCCGCGGAGCCGTGCGCAATTTCGCCCGCAGTTTGTGTTTTTTATTTCCACTTTCTCGCGCGTCCGTCGGCGGAAAAATTCATCACAACTTTCCTCTCCCGGCGGCGATCGCTCCAATTAAGCCGCGCAAATCGAAGGAAAGTTCGCGGATTCCGCGCGGCGTTTATCATTATCCGCGGCTCGGCGAGGTTTCTTTCGGACGCGCGTACGAGATGCAAATGGAGCGGCTCTCGCTCATTGTTCCCGCTGGAACTTACGGCGTATGAAGACTCGAGCAGATGGCAATCGCCGGGACGATCGCTTGTCATTCGATGAATGAGCTGAAAGCTCGAGCCTGAGCGCAATAACTCGAGCGTTCAAATTGATCAGCCGTGGAATTGGGACTGACATTTGTTGTTCCTTGCGAACCGGTGTACCGTACTTTTTAGTTACCGTTTGATAACAAGTTTATTGCACCCATTTTATCAATTAACTGACGATACGAATCAATTATGTAAATTTTCTTTCGATGATTAAGAAAATGTGTAGAGTCGTGTTTCGTTTGAATTCTACATTTATTTACTGTCATTTGGGTAATGGATTTTCCCGTAACTTTGGGACGTTTTAACATTAGAAAACATATCCCAAAGTTACAGGAAAATCCATTACCCAGATGTCGTGCGCTCTCCCTGTAAGTAAGCCTTAATTCACCGTAATAATCGTATAAGCCACTTTATCTTCCCGGCGGAAATTTATCAAGGAAGTAAAAACGTCAGCGCCGATTCAGCTCTCGAGTAATCCTTCACCTCGGCGCGTCGATGGTGCACGAGTCGTGAAGCGTCGAAAAAAACCATTTCCTACGAGAGGATCATCGCGACGCGCCTCGGTCACTTCCAGCCCGCGCTTCCCAGCGCGTTTTTTCGGCGCAACCACCGAGGCACGCCTCGGCATCCAGCCGGATTTCTCGCCGGTCTCGACGGCGGGCGAAAGCCTTCCTCCTCCTCCTCCCCCGTCGGACCTGGCTTCCTGCCACCGCTCCCTCGGCCAGGCGGCGCGGGGGCAACACCTCGCGCAGAAGTCAACGTCTCGTCTTCTTCTCACGAGCGGGGAAGGAGGAAGGAGGAAGAGAGCGCGCGCGCGCGGGCGTGGGAAGCGGCGTTTTGTTCCTGCCTGCACGCGATCGGCGCGTATTAACGGTGCAATCGGCAGGGGCGATAACGATTTAATTAGACGCGCGAGCCCGCCGAGACCGCGCGCGAGTCTCTTCCGCGGTGAATGAACAAAACGCAATTAGCCGCGAGAAAAAAAAAGGAGAGAGAGAGAGAAGAAAAAATGCGAGGATGCGCGCGAGCTTTGTTTATGTAACGACGCGAGCATTCGCGGCTCTGTGTGAAAACGGAGCGCCGAGAGATGGATATCGACTGACGTACGCTGGCGTTTGATGCATGGAAATCCTGCGGATTCTCGTCTGAGGATTATAACTTTCTAGAAGAGGGGAAAAAAAAAAATCGGTACGAATCTACTCTGACATATGTGCTCTTATTTGCCGGTTTCACTTTAACGACCGTTTGGATATACGAAGAAAACATCCCAGCGAAATGTGGAAGGAAAGTAGATCGAGAGGCCTTTTTTGTTTTTCGGCGCTTATCCGTTCCAGCAGTGCGTCACGTCATATTTTCTCCAAGCCAACGCTCAACATTTAGCTCGGCTTAAGTAGTCGTATAACCAGAACCGCTCAAAGTCAATGAAAAGCGTCGACAATGCCGAGGCCTATTGCCTCCGATCAAGAGCCAATAAATTAAGAGCCCCGCGAGTTAACGACGCCGTAACTCAGCCCGAGAGCAAACAGCTCCCTCCGTCGCCGAGCTGAAAATTTCAATTTTCGCGCGGCGTCGAGGCGCGCCAGTCGTCAGCCGCGCCGAGGTTCCTCTGAAAAGCCGGAGTCCGAGGCGAAGAGGGGGAAGGGCGCCGAGACGGCTCGTTAATGAAGCTAATGCGCCGCGCGCCGCTTATTAGGCCTAACCTCGAAAAGGGGGGAGGGGCTCGTCCGCGCGGATAATGACGGATGGCTCGATGATTTAAGAAGGGAGCCGAGCGCGGCGGCCTTTAAAATCCCTCGTCATTTTCGATAAACGATCGGCCGGGGAGAGAGGCGAGAGACGCCTGGCAATTACGGGAGGAGGGGATTTCGCGGCTTCGCGGGCCGCCTCGCGGAGCGTTAACCACGGCGTTTATCCACAATTAGGGAATGGGAATCGCGGCGCTTGCGAGCTCGAGCGCCGGGGAAACGAAGACTGGCTCTCTCCCCGGGTGGAAGCGAGAATTGCGGGGGGAGAGAGAACTCGGCCGCCTGCGCCTCGCTCGTGCGCCCGGCGAGGGCTCTTTAGATTGGCCGTTATTTATCTCGTTAACTTTATCGCTTAATGCACGCGGCGATTGCTTCGTGTCGGACAAAGGATTTCGACCGGATGACTTGATTTCAGGATCGATGGAAAGGCTCCCCTTTCTTTTTTATTTCGCGTGTATGTATACTTTCTTGTCGCGGCTTGTTCTTCTCCTTCCCGACAGGCCTACTTATATATTTTCGATCAAGAAAGTCATTGTTTTATTGACGAAAAGTATACCCAATCGTAATTGTGGATTGGAAATGGCCGGAGCGTGATAAAAGAACGAAAAAGTTTACTGACAAGCCCAAAGTGTATAATTAAATTCTACTACTTTCTAATGAACAGCTCAACTTTTTAGATCAGAATAACATTTCTAAACAGCAGCGCCAACGCCACGGCTGTCATTTAACGAGCGCAAGTCAGCCCGACCGCGAGCTCGTTAATCTCCGCGCGAGAAAACTAAAAAAAAAAACGAAAAGCGGAACGTCCATCGGCGGAAGTGCCGCGCCGACGTCGGGGATTTCGCGCGTTTCCGCTCCGACGCCCCGCGGGCGCGGCGCGGCCGATCGCCCGAGAGCTTTCCAATCGGAGAAACGGAGGCTGGACGTCATTGTCGCGCGATGCTCGCTCGAGTGGTCACGCTCCAGAAAGCCGAAAATCCCCCGGCGAATCTCGGCGGCGCCTCGCGCCTCTCCGCGCGGCGGGAGAGCGTTTTCACTTTTGCAGGTGTAATACACGCGGCGATATCGATTATAATTGCAGGAGGCAAGTGTCCCTTTTTCGCCGGCCGCGGCGGTGCGACACGGATTCCCGCCGCGGTTTCTAAGGCGTCGCAGATTGTATTTAGTGTCCGGGAGAAACTCCCGCGGTAACGTGTATGTGGATCGCCATTTTTTCCCCTTTCGAAAGTGCGAATTTTTTCCAAAAATCGTTTAATGGTGTTTACTTATAGGCCGGCGAGGCATTGTAATTACGGATAAGTGGAAGCTACACGGTGTATATATGTACAGGAGTGTGTGAAAATCTGGTGAAATGCAGTCGAGCGAGGCTCCGCGTCGCGCATTTAAATAATTTTCTAGACGGATTTGCAATTTTCCATAACTTAATACGTCGTTAAGCTAGATTTTTTTTCTAACCCTTTGTTTACGAAATTTCTCCGAGTCGGTTTAACGGCTATCTTATAAGATACGTCCATAATTTATATGTTTTCCAGATAGGAATTAGAAATTGTTCGGGAACATTGAAGATAGCAATTTTATTAGTCAACATATTTTCTACGACGCATTTTTGTTTCTAATTTTACGACGAATTTAAATGCGGGATCTGTCGACGCTTCAAGGTCATTAAAATCTTTTACAATTTTTACTTTTCCCGCGCGCGCGATCTCAATTGCAAACGGCTTCGAGCAGTGCTTAAAAGCACATCGCGCACTTAAAGAGTTAAAGAGCCGACGAAAACGCCGACTTTCCCCGGCATTTTGAAACGTAAAGCAAACAAAGCACCGAACAATGGCCGCGCGTCGTTTTGCTCCAGTTTTGCAGGAAAGCCGCAATCGACTCGTCCTAAAGGCGACTAAATTGAAAGCCAGAAGCGGCTCCGTTTGAATTACGACTCGGCGCGTTCTCAAGCCTCGAGGCCCGGCGCGATATGACGAGTCCCACGAGCTCTCCGTGTGAGAAGTCGCGCGGTGAAACCCTCTCAAGAGTCCCGCCGCCGCCGCAAAAAAAGAACGAGTTCACGGACACTTTTCTGCATATCAGCCGGCGATTATTACGCTGCGCGGCACGGCGCAGCGGTAAAAAGAAACTCGGGCGGACGGAGAGCTTTTTATCGGGCGCCGCCGTCCGAAGGTCCGCGCCGGAGACGGGCTACTTTTCCGCGCCCGATTCGTCGTCGTCGCTTTGCCGGGAGGCGCGCTCGCAGGTGGATGTTAACGAGGATCGCGATCGCGTACGTTTTAATTGGGTTGGCGAGGCTCGCTCTTCAGCGGGCGTCGGGAAATATACTTTATGAAGAAAGCGGACGGGAGCGGATACATTTTATTTCGCGTCGTTTACTGGCGGATTTTACAAGAATTAATTTGGGTCAAATGCCGCGCTTGGGAAGAGCTGCTCGAATGGTTACTGAGATCGATTCCACCTAGATTTCGAGCAGGAGGCGATAATTTTATAATTGGGAGAAGGCATCTTTCGAGTTATCAGCGGAGAGACTCGACGCGAAGCGGCACGACGGCAGAGTGAGAAGGAAACGAATCCGTCGCATTATCCTCTTACAATAATTAGCTTCGAGGCGAAAAGCGCGAATCTAAAAAGTTCCTCGCGATCCCGAGCGCGAGCGAAGTCTCTCGAGCGTCAAATCGAAACTGCAAGGAGGTGAAATCATCAGGTGCGCCGCGCTCGGATATAGTCATAATTTGCGGATCCTCGACGCTCGCTCGTCGGGGCGGCCCGCCGCGGCTCCGGAGGGGGCGGGGAAAACAATGGGGCCCGCCGCTCTTTCTCATTCTCCGCGTCGATGCGCATATACGAGTGTCATTAGCGCGAGGATGCGCCGCATTAAACTGTTATTCGTGTAATTGTGGTAATTGCCGAGAGAGAGAGAGAGCGAGTCGGGGGAGAGACGCGACAGCCTCCTCCGCCGCAGGCCTTTGTTATACTTTGTCCGCTCTAATGGCGGCAAAACGCTTCATGCCTCTCTTCCCCTTTCGCGGGAAGTCTCCGTTCGCTCTCGCGAAGTTTCTATATGAATATTTTGCGCCATTGTGCCGCCCGTGAATCAGCCGATAAGGATAAGAAGCGCGCGCGGCTCTTAATTAAGAAGCGGGCCCGACAAAAAGATTTCCAGCGGAGCTCTCCCCGGATAAGCCGCCTCCAGTCCGCAAGCCTCCCGATCTCCGTATCTCCCGCGCGCAGCATCTGAAAACCGCGGGCCGCTTTCTCGCGGCCGCGCTCGGCGGAGAGCCGACGAGCTTCGAAAGAGGCGCGCCGGGCAGCGCTTACTTTCGTCGCGCATGCATCGCCGACGACGCTCCCGGCGGCGCTGTAAAGAGCCGGCGAGAACTTTAGCGATTCGCGCCTCCGCGCCTGTATGCCTGTCGGCCGGTGCGCCAGCCTTTTCTGCTCGGAGGAGCCTTCCGTTCTGCCTCCGCGGGCTCCGCGCTCTCTTGCGCGCTTCCTTCGCGGCGCGGGCTGGATTTCCATCGAGCCTTTTGCGGAGGGGAGCGCAGCGGGATTTTCTTTTCGCGGAAAGCTCTCGGGCCGATGAGCTTCGAGCGGCTGCTTTTTGCGACCGGTGGCTGAATAATGAGGAGAGCCGTTAAGGGAGGAGAGTCGTCTTTTTTTTTTTCGGAGGTTTCTCGAGATGCTAATTGGTTCGGGGGAAAACCTGGAGTAGATCCTAATGACTTTGATATAATGTTTGTTATAATTGTTGTTAAGATACTTAGGTAATTATTTGCCCAAAATGTTAATCAGATCTTAACAATTAAAAAGTCTCCCGAATAAACTAATGTTATTCATTAAAATTCCCCGAGTGGAAACGAAACATACAGCGATTACCGTAAAAAATTGTTTTCACGTGGTCAGTCGATGGTCAGCTCCAAAGCCCGCAGCGCTCAATGAATGGAAACAAACTCACAATCGACTCCCAACGTAAACTCGCCGCGCCGCTCCAAGAAAAAAACGGCACATATAACGAGCCCGCCTCTTTTCCATCAAAAGAAACGCGCGATACGAAAGAATTTCACCGACCTTGCGACTCCGCGTATGAAAAATGTGCCTGGCGACTTTCACGCGCGGCGGAGTGAATGAAAAGGCGGCAGAGAGAGAGAGAGAGAGAGAAAAAAAATGACAATTACAGCCGCGCTCTCGCATACCTGGATTTCTCGCGTATTGAAGAAGCGTCGGCGCTCGGAAAAGTCAGTTTCCTCCTCGGCGCCTCACTTTGTCCGCGCGCGAGGAATGCGGCCACATGTGATTTTCCCTCCTCATCGCTCGCTCCTCACAATCGCTGCTCTTCCTCCGGGTCCCTCCCGCGGATATCGAGATCACTGGTTCGACTCCTCAATCGGCACTTCTCTCCGGCCGGGTCTCAATTCGCTCTCCCGATCGATCGAGCAAAAATCACGCGGCAAGCCCGCGTCTGCAGACGTACGTCAAACTCTCGCCGGGCGGGGTAACCCCTTCCTTCCAAAAGTCCACCCGCGGACGAAGCCGCCCGTCGAGCCTCGAGAGCGGAGGGCAAGCAGCGGAGAGGCAGGCAGGCACGCGCGCGCGCGCTGTCCTTGGCCTTCGGGCTCGGTGGTTCTTCACCTGCGCCTTCTCGCGCGCGCCGGTCTAAGCGCGACTGACAAGCCAACGGCTGCTCCGCGGTACCGTACGACTGTGTACGGCGATCGAGCCGAGCGCTCCTCCATCCCCCGGCGGCACCTGCGCCGCGCTCCTCCGCCGTCTCGGCTCTCTCGCCACTGCCGCCGCTCGCGGGCCGGGCCTGCAACGCGACGCTTCGGCCGGGACGTTCCAGCTCCTTGCGTGTGTCTGTACGCACTGCCCGAGGCCTGGCTTCGCTCTTTTTTGTTTTCGGGAAGGGGGTGAATCGCGTTGCTTTTCGGGGGTCGGCCTTCCGAGGAAGGAGCCGCGCGCGTGTAAGGGGGGGACAGAGTCGAGGGTCTTTGCATTTTGTCTCCTTCGGCGCGTCCGAAGGCTATTAAAATTAAAGGCTCGAGGCAAAAGATCGTACTCTCGAAAAGAACTTATCGGCAAATTAATTTAGCGAACGGCTGCTCGAGATAATTCGTTCCGAAATTCTCTCGGCAGTCTCTCGCGCATAAATATTCGACTCCTCGCGAGCGTTAACCCTGAGATGCTTATCGGCTTCTTTGCCCCCTCGCCTCCTCAACTGGGTCTATCGCGCCTCCTCGCTCTCTTCTCTCTTTTAATTCGCCGTGCTTTTTCTCCGCTTCTAAACTTCATAAATTTTAATGCCCTTTTCATCCGCCGCCGCGTCTATAGGAAGCGGGCCCGATTTAATGAAAAAAATTACGTAGCGCCTCGGTTAATAAGGGTGGATGTAACCGTATCGGGTTATTAATCTCGCAGGGCTGCAATTATATTGCCACGTAATTAGGCGGCCCTTGGAGTTTCGACTTAAACAAACAGAGTCTCGGGTGATGGATTGTGAATGAAATTAATTAACTCGTTTTTTTTTTAAGGTACAGGATATGTTGAGTATAATTTATATTCTTCGTGCTTCTTTTTAATGAAAGATGTAAAAAGGTTTAGCTCGAGTTCGCAGTACCACAGTTTTCTTGTAGTTAATGAATTGATTAATTAATAAAACTTTATGGGATTATTAAACCAACGATTTATCGTAATTAGTCTCCGTTCGTGACATCTAGTCGGCGAACAGTCGAGCTTTGTATCGCTGCATTTGCGATAATAATTGAAATATTGATAATTTACAATGCGCATAATTGTAAAACGCGCAAAGAGCCAGCGTAAATTTCCCCGAAGATCGTTAAAATTCTCTTGCCCTCCGCGTCGCATTAGTAAATTTTTCCTATTTCCTTACACGACGGCGGCAATTATTTTTGAAAAGTCGTTTGCGGCTTTGTTATTAGAAAGACCGTTTCAGCCTGGAATTCCGATTAAAAAATTACAACAGCACCCAAGCTCCGGCGCGGCTCGGCGAGCGTTCTCGGCTTTAAAAACTCCGAGCTCCGTACTCGCGGTACCGTTGTTTTTTTCGAGATACGGGCAGGATCGAGTGACGCGTGCCTGGCGTGTGTTTTCGAGCTCCTCGTGGAAGCACAGTCGAGCCGGATCGATTCCCCTCTCCCCCCTCTCTCTCTTTTTACGCGCGCCTCGGTATCGCGTTAACGGGCTGCTGTTTAAAGGTACGCCTGTGCGCGAGAGTCGCAGGAAAAAAACTTCTTTCGAATTATAATCGATACTGGCCGCGGGTCGCGGTCGCTTTTTCGGCTTCTCTTTTTTTTCGTACTACGAGGAAAGTAGCTTATCTGAATCGTTTAATTGGACGCGAGCTGGCTCGAAGAAAAAAATCGGGTTTTTAGTATATTTTGAAAGTATTTCGGTGGTTCTTTTTTTTTTAGTTTTTCGTTTGGGAGCGCGGTTGGGAGAGGATAATTTTTATGAATGTAAATGCGGCCTTATTTTTTAAATTGACTAATCAACCTTTTGGAACGGGTTTGGGCGTAGCCGGTCATTTATTATGCACGGAAGCCTACTGAAGTTCGATTAATTTTGAATTTCAAAACGGATGGGGACAATGTTTTTAGTCTGATTTATGGCGAATCGAGTTAAAGCGTTGTAACCAGATAACAGGATGCTTCTATTACACATGATTGTATTACTGGAAATGTTAATAATCAGTGTTTTGGTGTAAGTTTTAATATTTTGGAAATAAGCTAACAGTCACGTTTTATAAAATTCATTGAGATACGCAATTGGATTTATTTTAACATTCGCCGAAAATTCAAATATTATAAGTAGGTAATTCTTAATCATAAAATTTAAATTAAACTAAGTAATGCGTCGCATTCACGAAACAAATTATAATGATTCCTAATGAAGTTAGTAAGTGAAGTCCAGAGTAGATCTTGAAGACAGTTGCTGTGCACAACGCACTCTCAAAGTAAAAGTTATATTTTAGAAATGAACAATTTCACTATAAGAACCTGCTTAACATTCATACATCGCGCCGATTTCTAATCATTAATTGACAACAAGTCAGGCAAACCGATCTTTCTAAAAGAAAAACCGAACGCACTTAGAATTCGCAGGAACTTTCTACTCCGCAGCGCATTACCGACTCCCAGCCTTCTCAACCGGTCTCTTACCGATCTCCCGACCGATACCCCCGCCGATCGTCCGGCTCCGCCGGTAAAGCAGATCCCCCCCGGCGCGCTCACCTGTCGAAGTTGAGCTCCTGATGGTAACCGCATCCCTTGCAGCCGCTGCACCTGGAGATGCTCGACCGGTCGGTGGCGCAGTCGTCCGCGTCCCCGGCCGCGGCCTTACCGCCCGAGGAGACCACCAGGCGCCTGAGCAGCTGCAGCCAGCACAGAGCCTTCCTCGGCTGCTGCTGCTGCGGCTGCTGGTGCTGCCGATGCTCGTCGCCTGGTTGAAGGTGGGTGGAGCGGGAGTTGCCCATCTTGGTTGTCGGCTCGTGGTAGGACGGTCAGTCCATCGTTCCTGGAATGAATTTTCGAATTTTTCATTTGCCGATTTTGCGGGGGATTGATTGGGAGTTCGTTTTGATCTCGGAATCGTTGGTTTCTCAAAGTAAAATGATATTTTTTTTTGTTATTAGGAATTTTCGTGAATTAAACGAGTTGTTTGTGAGCTTTCGCAGCGATTGCTGCATCTTGCTTTAAACGAAACTGTATGAAAGAAGTCTTAAGTGCATTCAAATTTCATTAATAATAATTTCAAGGTAAAATGCTTGCAATCGAATCAAGCAGCGTCCGTGAGCTAGATTTTGAATTGTATTCGCATTTTCGAATAATAACAATGCAGCATCGATGGCCATTGAACAATAAGTATTTCTAAATCGCAGACATTGTTCGAAGGTATATTGAAACGATCGAAAACTATTTTCTCTCCGAATTAATTATAATTCAAATGAAAATGCTTCACACTGTTAATTCTTTCAAATATAAATATGCATCGGCGGTATACATAATTATTATCCACTTTTTCTCTGAATTGAAAGGCTTCATTATGCATGCAATATTAAAAATCCATTATCTTAATGGCTGAAAGTCTAGCGGTAGAAAAATGCTTTTAGGTCACTTTTTAATTGCCGCCAACTCTATTAGAATAACGTGAGTACATAAGTATCGGGGGTCCCTCATTAAGCTCCTTAGCTTCCGCCAAAGGAAACCAGAATGAACTCAAACCAAGTGAAACACAAATCGTCGATAAAACCGATAAAATCCGAAACATCTTCGATTTCGATGCGTTTGCGAGCGCAGCCGCGGCCTTCGATCATTAGAAAGCTAAATAATCACTAATAAAGAACGTCTTCAACGATGCGTCGCTGACGGTCGTAAATAACAGTCCGTCGGAGAGATCAAGAAAATCTAAACGGACGCGTCGCCTTTATTGCGGGCTATCAAGCAGCTCTTACTCCGCGACAATTATTTCATTATTTTTATGTAGAAATTAACCGCGATTGTTTCCTCGGACGGTCGTAATATATAGCTATTCCGTAATTGCTCGCATTACACGTCGGCTAAATACGTACGAATGCGTTCGGGCCTGAAATGCGTTCGATTACGCAAAGCCGCGCGCGGCTTTTATTTGTATTTACATAACTGGGGGCCGATAAATCGGCGAGAAAAAACTTTCTTCCCGCTACGAATGCCGGTGTCTATTTTTCGACTTTACTGCCGGCGTAAGTTACGACGGTTTAAACTGCGAACGTTACGTTCCGAGGAGCCGAGCATCTCTTTCTTTTTTTTTTTAGGCGCCGCCGCGCGTGATTAGTCGGAATTTATTTTTTGAGGTCTTGCAGCTTGGAACAGGTTTAACTGACGGTGGGTGGAACCTGTTTCGTTCTGAAAACTGGGTTAATTTGTAGTAGCTCGAATTTTGGTTCCTGTTTTGAATAAATTTTATTTGTAGACCGTTCCATTACCGCGTCTTGATGCATCTCTAAAATGTTTTCAGTCACAAATTGTCGATTCAATTTGACGGAGTCGCATTCTAATTAAAAATCTACAAAAATATTTGTTTATAAACAATTTGATAACACCCTAGCAGAAATCTCACTTTATTTTTGAAGTAATTCTCAGAAAAGGGGAAAAAAATGTGTCCATTTTTCGCCCATTAATGAAACGTTTTTTCCAATCTTTTTAAAGCATTAAAAATGGAATGAATTCTGCAGCTGCTATTTTTGCAGCATTTCCAAGCTATTTTTATTGGCCAGTTTAGAAACCTAGGAAAGGTCTAAGAACTCAAGCGAGAAAATGGCGAGGCGAAATGAATATTTTTCTTAATTTCTCGCGGAAGGACAATTACAAACGTTCAATTAGTTTAAGCTACTTCTTTGCATTTATATAAGCTATCCATAGCATTTAAATGCTTTTTACTACATTACTGAATAACTGAGAACGGAGACTGAAGTGTAATAAAAATATGTGAGGTTACGTTCAAACTAAAAAATGGTCGATAACTGTTTCAAAAAAACGTTTCATTATGACCTGAAAACTGGCTATTTTTCATGGCCATTTTATAGATTGGAAATTCAAGAGCGTATTTCATTCAGTAAATTCTTTAGAATTTTTTATTTAAGGTTCGTTAAAGGTAGATTAACGCGCGCGAGTCATGCCGATGTCCAAAGAGCAAATAAATCGATTTTCTCCATTTTTCCACCTGCGGGTTTCCGTTAAAATAATGAGCCATCGCCCGAGCCTAGACTAATTGCGCCCGCTTAAAAATGGCCATCGAGGCCTCGCAATTTCGTAAAAACGATCCGCGCATCCTATCCGCGCGCGAAATTGACGACTCCCGGCGGATCCCGTTACGGGCGGCTCTCGCCGCTGCATCGGTCCGGCTGAAAAAGGAAGAGGAAAAAAAAAAGCCTCGCGATCGCATCCTCGGCGCGGCAGTAAAATCTCTCAAATATTTGTATAATCATCGGCCGGCGAGGAGGAGGAGGAGGAGGAGGAGTACGCGGCAGGGAGCTGCGGGGAATCCCATAGCGCACCGCGTCCCACCCGCCTCTCTGCCGCCGCGGCGAGTGGCATTAGGAAAATAAAATTAGCAGCCCCCGGGGGCCGAGTGTGTGGTGCGCGCCTCTCTTCCTGTGGGAACGGGCAAGGTATCGCGTGCGCGCGATTCCGCAAATCTCTGTTATTTCGTTTTAATCAGCCGCGCCGCCGCCGCTTTCGGAGGAGGCAGCGCGGCGTAACGGGGAAGCGATGAAAATAAGGGAGGGTAATTGCCGACGTTAACGTTGCGGGATTCGCCGGACCCTTTTGTGACCACTCCGAGAGAGGGGGGAGGGGTGGGGGGTCCTGGGTAAAAACTCGACGGTTTTCTCGGTTTCAATTATACGCGCTTTGCCGAGGGGGAGAGATGCTTTCTTCTGAGTCCTAAGCAAACTCGGATAAATTTATGATCAATTTTCTTTTATGGTAAATGAATGTCCGACAGGCAATGAAATCGCTTTATTGTCTACTTTCTTATAATAAACTGCTGAAATGCGAAAATAATCTACTGGGAAATCGGCATTATTGCCAATTATTATTGTCTGCTTTTACTCATTTTAAAAAGTTTCGTTAAAATTGCTTTTATATTTTGCGTTTACACCTTGCTCTCGGCAGTATAAATTTTGTGCCACGTAATGATCCGAGCTTTCCTGGTTAAAACCAAACACCTTACTCAATATATTTTTTTTTACACAAGCTAGAAATAAATTAGTTCGATTATATAAAACGGAGGACAAACTACGTAACAACCTAAACCAATAGATCCCAAGAAATACATTAAAACAAGTATGCGACTGTATTTTTAGCAACTACAAAGCTCCTTATTTACAACAGAACCTCGTTTAGCCATTATTCACTGAAACAGCACTGTAGTAAAATTCCCCTTTTAATTCTGTCAATTTTCCGCTAGAAAAGTCCCGCCGAGTCATCGTCGCTTCCTCGCATCCCACACGATCCTCTCACGACGGGCCGCGCGGCGAGTCCTCCGTTCCGCGCGTCGCTGTACTACCTCGGGGTCAGCCGTCGAAAAAAAATAGACGCGTTCCCAGGGCCTGACCCATTTCGCTTTCGGGTCGGTGGGGGAAAACGAACGGGCCCGCTTCGCGAGCCGATTCTTTTCCCCCCCCCCCCCCGCGTCTGATATTTTACACTGCCGCGCGATCGCGCGCTTTGTGTCTCGCGCGGATCCGTCGCTTACGGGATTCTCCGCCGCTTCGGCGCGCTTTTTGCGATCGTAAACTCGCGCGGACGGCCTTTGACAGATCGAGGAAAGCGCCGAGGCTTCTGTAAGCCAATAAGCACCGGCACTGGGAACGCACGAAAGCGTACAGCCGGGACTTTTGGATCGCAGGTATCCGGGCCGAAAAAAGGGGCGAGCGGCTTTTTAATTTCGGTGAAAGTTGAGTGAAAAAAAAAAATGGGAATCCGGAGCGGACAGTCACCGCGGCTTGATGAAGATATTGCTCTCGGTTACCGAGGCGCGCGCGCGCGCTCGGTGCGCGGACCATAAAAGACACGTACTTTTCCAACGGGGAACTATAAGAGAGTCGCTTTCAGCGCGGAATTTTATTGTGGTCGTATACAACAAAGAGCAATAAAACTTTTGATCATTGTCGAGGAGTTCGCTTTCGTTTTCCGCGCTGCGCGCTCAGATGTTTTGCTAATGCGAGTTTTAAGGACTGAAAGTTGATCGAAGCGGAGGATTGAATTATCGGCGCTCGAATGCTTCAACTCGGAGCTTTAATTTGAATTGCAGCAACGAGGGAAAAAAGGCTCGAGCAGCTTGTTAGATAAAAGTTGAATTTCTTGATCTAGATCGATATTACGTTCGACGGTTTTTCAATATTTTATATCGACGAAAGTAAACGCTGCATTACACAACTTTTTATGTAAATCTCGCGGAATATTATATCAAATTAATTTTATTACGTATATAATGAAATTTAAGCATACGTAATTTATTTAAATGTATTTCGCAACATTTTCATAGCCTTTTTCATAATTTCAAAGCGGAGAGATCCCGTTAATTAAATTTCAAAAGTCCAGCGGACGCGCGAAAAGCCAACAGTCTTAATCTCAATACGCGCACTCGAAATCTACATTTTTCAGAGCAGTGCTACTTCAAAAGCCACCCGATTTCCCCGCGTTCCTCTCGTTCTCCCGGAACTTCGTTCTTTATTAGCGGGGCGCTAAATTTCGCCTATTCGGAATTTGGAGCGCCAAAAGGTCTTGATGAATATTATTTAGAAGGCATTGTGCCGTGCTCGAAGCGTAACTGCAATTCACGTCGCCGATTCCGAGCTGCCGTTGAACCAGATCGTATGAGCGTACTTTCGTGCGCGGACGGGTAACCGCATGGGGGGATATTCGGTTACGATCAGAGTGCTTTTAATTCGCCAATGACGCAAAAAAAAATTGCCTTCCGGGTACGTAAGGATAATTTATTAGTATCGAAGTACCGCGCCACGTATTTCGTCATTAATAAATACGAAAATTTAAATTGAAATATCCCTTTCTAATGCTTAATTTACGAAGAAATTGGGCGTTTTGAATATTTCAATAATAAATTGTTTATTCCCGTTAAAACAATCCCCGCCGTGCAGACGCCGAGCACAAAAAGACTCGGAGAGTTGATAATTAGGCTAAATTTAATTAAGCCCTTGCAACGAGCCACAAGCGCTTAAGAAAAAACCCCTCGAAGATTGAAACGCAGTCTGCAAAATGTAAAAGACGGCGCAACAATAAAGCGCTCGCCGAGAACGAGACGCGCTGAAAAAGCAAACACACCGGCAGCCATCAGTTGCAGATCCGCGCGCGGGAATATCGGCCGCTCGGACGAGCAGAAACTCCTCTCCGCCGACTCTCTCGCCTCGTAATTATCGCGGCCTTTTCCGTAAGGTAATAGCTCGCCGACGTAATGCACTAGATCATAAGCCGACCCGCTACATGCGCGTATATATACGCGCTGCGCGGCCGCGGAAAAATCATGCCGATTTATTATTGTGCAATTACGCGTCGGCGCGCGAGAGAGGAGAGAGAGAGAGAGAGAGAGAGGCCTATTTTACTTTTCGCCGCGGACGCGGAAGCGATGCTCCTCTCCGCTCCGAGCGCGCGCGCGCTCCTTTTTTGCCTGCTCGCGCGCATTGTTCCGACGCGCACAGGTTTGCTCATCGATTCGCGGGACGCGGCTCGGTCCTGCTTTTCGAGCGAGCGCCGGAGCTCTTTTACTGTGTCGGCGGACTGGGCGAAGATGCTATTGTGGGCTTCCTTTGAAATTCGAGCGACATGGGGGGATTCTTAATTTTCTTGACTTCTCGGACGGCAGGCAATTTGTGAAAGTCGTAAAGCACGGTATAATAATGATTATCGTCGCTTCCCGTAGATTATGGACTAATTATGAATTTCGGGTTATTTAACTTACTTTTCAAAGCTGCTTATTCATCGCAATTATAAATTTCAAAGCGAGAAGTAAGAAAATTGTAGAGCCTTATCGTAAACCATCTGAAATGGTTTCTACGGAAGCGGACACAAAATGCCTAACGAGTTAATTTCCCCGCGTTAAAGAGGAAAATTACTTAAAAAGCCATAAATTCTTATCAATACGCTCCTCGTTTCGTAAGCATCGTCGAGAACACTCCGTCCACCGTGCAATTTTCTAATTACTCAAACGCGCATTTCCTGGGACGTAAGAACCTTTCCGAGAACATTACAGGCACTACCCCGTTTTTGCAGGTCGTCGAAAAATCAAAGTCCGGCGATTATACATACGCTTGGAAAAGGAAAAGCAAGCCTCTCCCGGAGCAAGTCGGACCGTTTACGGCGGCCGCGAGAGCCACGAGCGATACAACCTTGATCCAAAACCACGCGCACGCGAATCCAGCCGCTCCGAGTTCGGGGACTAACCTTTGAAAAGCAGCAGCAGTCGCTCCTCCAGTCGGCGGCGGGCACGGCGAGCTTTTCACTCTCGCGCACGCGGCGCGAACAATCGCGACTCTTGCAATGCGGAATCTCTAGCCGGCGATCTCCCCCGTCTCATTGTGCGTCGCCCGCCGATTTCAATAATAAGAAAGTCCGCGCTTAGCGCGCGATAATAAGCCGCGGTTTCGCGATCGAATAAATTTCCATTTCTCCCTGACGCGGCGGGGCTCCCACGACTCGTTTTCCAAAGAGACTTTTCCGCGAGCGAGCATTCATTCATTAACCCACTTTCCCATTGCGTAATTCCGGACAAATTTCCGAGATGCGCGCGGGGCCAGAGCCTGCTTGGGAACCGCGCCTTTCAAAATTTCCGTTGCAAAAGCCGCGCGAGCGCGCGAATGATTTCTTCTGCCGGTGCTTTTTTCTCTTTTTGGAATTGTTATCGGAGTTGCACAACGAGTCCGGATGGGAAAAGAAACTCTTTTTTCCGGCGCAATTATATCCACTTGAATGAGGGATCTTGAACTCTCGGTGTGTGTGTGTGTGTACTTTCCGCTCTCGAGAGAGAGAGAGTCGACGAGAGCCTCTCTCGGCTGCCTTTCAAAATCGGAGAGGAAAATTTACGAGCGATCGCTTTCTATTATCGGGAGAGATTTCGAAAATGCACTCGAAGAGCTCCTCGCAGTTCCTTGACCGGCGCGCAAACTAAACGCCGATCAGTCACGTTTGTGTACGGAGAGATTAACACACTCCGATCTTTGGTCACGCGTTCTTTTCACTTGTTTGTAAATACCGCCGCATTTTTTCCTCCTCGTTCCTTGCCGACGTCCCTTCGCGTTTTCTCGATTTAACGTAGCACTTCCACTGACAATTGTGGCAAATCACCTGCTGGTCGATCGAGCCTCGTCCTTTTTGTAAATTTAGAAAGCAGCAATTCGATAACGGCCAATTATCCTCTTAATGGAGAGAGATTATTTATGCGCGGCGATAAATTTACGTAGCACCACTCCGAGACCAACTGTGACTTATATCCTCTCTACTAACAAGCGTCTACCGCTGCAAAAGATTCGCAGCCACTTCCAGGGCCCGTCGCCACTTTCTCGCACTCATTTTCCCCGACCCTCGCGAACTTCGCTCCCTCAAGCTGCCGACTCGAATTGCACAAGTACACCGGGAATCACGGGGAGCACAAACATAATACGTCTGGGGGGGGGCGAGGAAGCCGATCGCGCGAAAGCTGTGCACGCTCGTGCGCCGCGCTCGGGACTCGGGCGCCGACTGTTTTTCCTCGGCGCGCCGCTCGGCGGATATCTCGCGGGGGCCCGCGCGAACTGGCCCACCGCCGGGGCACCGAAGGAGAGAGAGAGAGAGAGAGACGGGGCGAGCACGTGGGACCGCTGCTCTCCTACGCAGGCCCTCTCCCGTGCTAGGCTTCTTGCCCTGATGCGGTCTAACTGCACTCCTTCTTTTTGCCTGCGAGGAAACTGCGCGGATTTAGCCTGTCGGCGGTAGTTTTCTCTCGGGGAGGCTGCAACGTTGCTGTTTTGTAATTAAGGTAGTTCTGCGGGCAGATATAGAACATGTGTGTACATGGATATACAGCGCTGTGTCTTCGCGTCACGGATGCATATTAATTTTTGCATTTTTTTTTAAGTACATAACTGTAGCTATAATTTGTTTGTTTTTGGAGTTTCTGGTGAATCGCTATCAATAAGAAAACTTTAAATTTGTTATTTTATACGTGTGCCGTCGTCTGCTGTACATAAGAGCCTACGCTTAAGAGGTTCATTTCAAACACCGTTTTCTCAAATTTGTGCACGTTAACTGGTCTGAAAATTTAGATGTTTGTATGCTACGTACTTTATACTATGTGCTTGCAAAGTCTTAATAATTTCTTGAATATGTCGAAAAACCATAGAACCACCTTCAGGCAATCTTGGATCGGTGTTTCGGGCTTGCTGAAGCGACCTTTTGGGAAAAGATCTGTTTTTCTGAAAATAGCGTATCGGGTTTTAATTAAAACATATATCAGAAGCTAAACAAAGCTTTTAAAGGCGGCTAAAATTATAGCAAAACTTAATTGAGGAAGAACTTTTCGCGGCATTTTATTATTTAAATAATGGCTCTTTTCCCAGTAGTCGGAAATTCTCGCTGGCGACAAAAAAAAGGGTACAAAACCAAATACGTCCTTTCAATGTACCAGGAAGCACCGGCAGTCGCCTTATATAATTTTTCTACATGGATGAGTTTAGAGGTTTTTTTCTGAATTTTAACGATTACGTACCTCCGTATATATAGTCGTTTGGAGGTTTACAGTTGTCGACGGAAACAAGGTTGTTGAAAAATTTTCAACACCTCGCTTGTTTACGCGGAAATATTTGTCGCGGAGCTTCGTTTTTATGGGCGCATTTTGCGAGGAGGACGTAAAATTTACACAAAGTTTAACAAGCTACGAGTCCTCAAATATAATATTCATGCGCCCACTTAAATTACAGCCGATTTCTGTTATTCCGTGATTCCGTAATGCGGCGATGCGAAAATAAGTCAAGCTCCGGAGCGAAATAAGGAAACTGCACGCGCGCCGAAAGACGCGCTACGTGCATCAGATATAAGCAAAAACAGGCCAATTCCATTTCCTCGCGAGCTCCATAATTGACCGATCGATCAATTAAAATTACCTTCGCGATCAGCCTCGATTCCAGTCCACGTCACTCGGGCCGACCCTCGGGGCATGTTTATTTCCTCGATCCCCGTAATTTCGACGGGACAGACGCGAATGACGCACTCGCCCGAAATCCCGAGTGAGATCGAGATATCAACCTGCGGACGATCCCGAAGTCTGCACTTCTGTACGGTGGCGAGTGTCGCGGGAAGGTGGGGGCCGAAAACTATATATAAGTTGTGGGTCAGTGAATTTTTTAATCGGCGAGACCCGACGCCTCGCTCGTTACTTTTCAATTAGTACAATCGGAGACGAAGGACAGTTTGTTTTTTTTTTTTATGTAGGAAGGCTAATTCATTATATCGAGAGCTGCAGCGGCGCGCGCAATAAATCCCGGACTTTTCGCTCGTCCGACGCTTATAATCTTAATGACCGGCTCTTAGCGCGGATATATGTGTATTTTACCGTTGCGAGGAGGATATTTATAAAAGTTCTCTCCCCCCCCGCGCGCAAGGATTTTAAATCATTTCGTCGTAAATATCGAGGGCGATGCGAAAAACTCCGCGCAAAATGTGTAGCGGCGGGGGGAATCTTAAGTTTTACGCATCGGCGAAATATTATACCGACTGGCGAGGCATGGAGCTTCGGGAAGGTTATCGAGATCATATTTGTTGCATGACAGCGAGTTATATCGGCTATTTATGCGCGCTTTGGAGGTAGAGGATGCTTTTTAACGATCGTGAAACTATTAAATTATCTCCTGGGCCTTTTTTCAGAAATAACCTATCTTTTGTCGATAGGAGAAGATTCTATTAACGTTTTTTTATGTGGTACATTTTATAACTAGCTTTTTTTTTATACTTTCTAGATACTTATAAAAGTGCAATTACACTACTTTGATAAAACAATTGTAATCATAATAAACACAGAGTAATTACACAAATTGTTCTTGGTAAAAATTAATATTAGTATACCGTCGAGATCGGAATAATTGTAATCTGAAACATCGTTATCTTACATGCAGAATCGCCTAGCTTTCTCAAATTTATATTTTCAGGAAGTACATATAAAAAAGAGCGTAGTTATATCTCTCTCTGCCTTTTTAAAATGAAGCGATTATTTCCCGGATAGCCGGACAAGAACGAAATATTTCCTTCTCATGAAAAATGGATTCCGCGGCGAGCGTTGACAGAAAATATCGACTGCGGAGAAAGTAATGGCCGCAGGGAAAGTCTCGGGAGCCCGCGAGAGACCCTTTTTTGTATAATACGCGCACCGCGAAAATCTCCCGGGCAAACTCGTAAAACGGTACTCTCTCGCCTTCCTCAAAAATTCGTTTGTGACAAGTTGTACGCGTTGACAGAAGGCCGTCTTTTGAGTGGGAATCGTGGGAAAGACTGATCTGAAAATTTAGTATTTTTTCAACTGCCACTGAGTAAAATTCTTTACTAAAAATTACAATACACAATCTTAATGTTCTCACAGGCTAATATTGTTGGAAAAATTACAATAACTTTTGGTAAAATTTACTATAGCTCTAGTAAATTTTAGAATATTCTTGTGTAATTGAATGTAGTTCTCGTAAATTTTACAAAAAACTATTGTAATTTTTCCAAGACTGTCAGTCTGTGAGAACATTAAGATTGACTACACTGAGAAAAAAGTTTAGTAAAAATTAACACACTGCCTAGTAAGGCCACCACAGTCAAATCCAAAAAAATTATCACCTTTTATAGGAAAATTTACCAAACAGTGTAAAATTTCATACAAAGTATAGTAATTGAGTTTTGCGGTCTGTGGTGGCTTTATTAGACAGTATGGTAATTTTTACAAGATTATTTGTAATTTTTACTATATTTCTTCTCTCAGTGTATTGTAATTTTTAGTAAAGAATTTTACTCCTTGTGTAAGTTTAAAATTAGGTTTAATAAGGTTCGGAATTCATTTTTTCTACGCTGATTTATCCGCTTCAATGTACAAACTGAGCAATTATCGACGCATTTGATCATTCTGGAGAAAGTTTTCTAAAAGATATTGCTCAACTTTTCAGACAGTTCAGAATTTCCTCGCTAAAATCAGGGGATCTATGTAAATCATAAACCTATCGCTGAACATAAGCGCGAACGAATCAGATAACCGTCTGGAAAAAATCCGACTTTAATTACAATCCCTCGCGGCGGCGAGCAATTAATTAACTTAATCCTTATCTCTAAAGAATCTCTGCGTCTTTTTTCCGAAACTCCACTTGCAAAAGTGAGGCTGACCGCCGTAATTCTCGTTTACGCGACACTGTTTAAAACGGGCTCTTAATTGCGCGATATAATCGAATTGAGCCGCGCGACGCGACGCTCCGCGGCAAAATTAAGTTTAAAATTAAAACTTTTTAAGAAAGCCGCGCGCACCGCGGAGACGTTAATAACTTTATGCAATACACTTGCATATAATGAGCGGCGAAGAAAACCAGCGAGGAGGAAATCAAGCGGGGAAGAAAGTGAATAAGAATAAAGAGAAGTGCACTGCTAGGAAACGCGGAAGCGTCGTATTTCATTGATTAATTACAAGCGAGCATCCAGTGTATGCGAATAATCTGATTTATTGAATTCTTCGGTGGGATATATTCATTAATTAAGCTTTTTAAAAGTGCGCTAATTATTCAGCGTGCATTTGCGCTTTTAAAAATGTGAAATATCGGTAGGCGATAAAATGATCCTTCGGTATAGCTAGAATATTTTAAAATAAATACAATTAAAAAGCTTTAGATTTGACTAATTTCTAATTGGATTTAGCCTACAAGTATTCAGACTATATACGGTGCACAAATCAAAGTAACTTGAAACTGTAATTTTGTTCGGTTTATCACTTCAAATTTCCGGACTTTCTAATCATTTATTTCTATTCCAAATTATATGGCGGATTCGGTGATTTCTTTCTCGGTGGTTATTAAGTGTCGGTATCTCTTTCTTTCTTTGATTAATCATAAAACATTCATGTATTTATATTGTCTTTATAGACGAGCAAAAATATTTTTTCTCTCGAGAAACACTTGGATAGCAGAGAACGCAAGTTAATTAATGCTATCGATGAAAGTTGCTTCGATTTCTATGTAAGGTTCGTGCGCAGTTTTTCCGTAAAAGTAAAATCGGTATTTTCTATCAAAACTCGATTTTGCAGCGCTGCCTTTCTCGGTTGATGAATACAACGCTGTCAAAAGCGGAAAGCACCAAATTGCCCGATAAATCTACCTATTTTATAATTAATTTGTGCACGATTTACGAGGTTACGCAAGTTAAAAAAGCAATTTATAATCATTCAATTAATAAAAACTGCGAGGAAAGCATAACCATCAAATCTACAGCCGGGTAAAAATGTGCGATAAAAGTGGAAAAAGGCAGCCCGATGCAGAAACTAACGATCTCTTCCTCGTAACGCCGGACAGAAACTTACGCCCAAGGGAGGCGAGTAAGTACGCCGCCTTCCCACAATTTAGCCCCATAAGCGAGGAATTTATGCATCTCTGGCCAGTATATGAGCCTCGGCCATATCGGATTGCTTAAAAACGGGCTCCGCGGCTAAACGCCACCGGCCGCATAAATCGGCGGGCTCATTACGGCGCTCTAATCTCGGCGCGAGTATGGGAAAAGCGGCCTATATTTCCCGAGACTGGCTGACCCGAGAGCTCCGAGTCTCCCCCTTTTTTTTTTATTTCACCGGGCGGCACAGCGGCAACGGCAACCGGTTTCCGATTCGCGCGATGTCGATGCGCGATGTCCCGGCGGCCTGCAGCCGATTTTTTGCCGCCGCCGACGGACGAGAGGTCGGGATTTTTCCAGCGGCGTGCGGGACGCGCGAGTCCGAGAAACCGGAGTAAGAGGCTGCCGAGAGGTCGCGCTCGATGTAGGTGGCCGAGGATGAGGATCTTCTTGGGAGCCGAACGGAAGAGCCTTAGTTGTTTCGTCTTTTAGGTGGCGTGCTATCGAAAGTGTGTACTTTTTAAGAGGTCATAGGAAGTTTTTCGACAAGAATTAATAAGAGGCTAAATTAAAAAGAAAAAAGTAAAAATTGAATTTATAAATAATTTAAAATACTTAGAAACAAGTGCCGGGAATACACTACCTAGGGCATATGATATTTCTGATATTGGGCAATTTCAAACATTTTAATTTAAATAATTAACATAATAATTTTAAAATGTTATTCCAATTCGTTAAAGATTGTTTATAGGAATGTTGTATGTTCTTTAATAATGTAATAATTATAAAATATTTGAAAGCTTGTTTTTTATAAGTCTTTTATTATTTTTCCCTCCTATTGGATTTATACACTTTAACTCCATTGGTAACGAGTTATATGTTTTGATTGCCATTATACAGCTATTTTTATCACTTATGGCTTTACTTGTTTTTGGTAATATTATATTCTTATTTCTAGTTTTGAATTCACTAGCTAAGTACTTATGCTTAAGTTTATCTTAATGAAATACTAGTGATTCTAATGTGAATATTTGTTTGATATTCAGTGGATTATTTCGTGTGAATTGATTTTTATTAATAATTCTTAGTATTTTCATTTGGATGTTTTGTAGTACGTTTAGGGTGGTTTTATACGCACCACCTCAGGCTATTATCTCATAACTTATTATACTATTAAAAAAAGCATAGTATATTTTCATAAGAGTATTCGTGTCCATGAACCTTATTTTTGCAAAGATAAAAATCAAGTATTTAGTCCTGCTTATAATGTTGTACCATTTCATATTGAAATCAAAAAATATTTCTAGGTATTTGTAGGATTCTATTCTTACGATTTTTTTGATTTTTTATCTTAATATTTATTTCTACAGGTACGCTATCACAGTAATTACCAAACGTTATATATTTGGTTTTTTGATATATTTAGAGATCATTTTTTAAAAGCTAACCAATTCGCTACTTTGTCTAATAGTACATTCATCTTGTCTTGTGCCTGTGTCCACGTGTCGTCATCAGCGATGATAACCGTGTCATCAGCATATGACAAGATGAAGTTCTTTGGCATATCTGACAGTAGATCATTTATATATATGATAAAGAAAAGAGGTCCAAGAATTGTTCCTTGGGGTTGTCCTGTGTCTATTATTTTCTCTGTGCTAATTTTGTCATCAATTCTTACTTTTTGTTTTCTACTAGTTATTCTACTATTATTATTATTAACGAATTTACCATTTCAGTTCCAATTCTCTTTCTGCCCGCAATACTTCTAGGTCTGAAGTTGGCAGTGCCCTAGGTCGGCCATTCCACACTCACAGTCCGTTCTCCGCTCTTTCAAAATCCGCGGCTATTTTATCCATTTCCTTGGACGTACCATCTGTAAAAGAAGTGTTCATTTAGACATTAAATTACCAATAAAATTTTACAACAATTTTTTGAGCACAGTTTAATTAAAGTGGCAAAAAAGCAGAAAAAAACGAGAAATGCAGTTTTATTCGATTAAAATTTTATAATTTCACTTTGGAAACAAAAACAACTTTAATAAACTAATATTTTTCATAACTTCACGTTTGCAGATCCAATTTTAAACCAAGCCTTCCTGCACAAATCAACTGCAGCGTGATTTCAAATGCAGTTCGAACTGTTTCTGCCTTAATCTTTATTAATTACTCGTTCATCATAAATTCTGTCCATTAATCGGATTACCTTAATTGAAAAAGTCAATATATCGAAAAAAAAAAAACTGAACAAGCACATATCCGCTTCGAAAAAGAAAAAAAAAACAAAGAGTAAAGAGCTTTTAACTCGTCTCGGCAAACTAGAACGAGGTTCTCGCAGATGATTACGTTCGCTGAATCGGTTGTCGCGCCCTTTTCCGGCGTGCGTTTCATAAATATGGAGTCATCGAAGCACGGCGACGAGCTCAACAGTCATCGGGAAGCGCGCGTGCGCAGATTGACATCTCCCGCGATGACCCGTAGAGGCAGAATCGACTGCTGTACCGCTAACGGTCGCCCATATAACTATCGCGGAAAGTTTGGCTCCTTATGCAGAGAAAAAATACCGCTCGTCGAATTAATGCACTTCGACACACATATTTGTGGATATTCTTACGCCCTCGAGGCGCGATCCTGTATACGGACGAGCGTCGCCGTTCGAGAAATCGGCCGATACAATCCTTGCGGCTATGCGAAGCTGCATGTCTTTAACATACTTGGCGCGGTCGCCGGAGGAGCAGCTTTATGACCTTTCTGAATTTTGATTGTGCATTACCGGTTATTGTCAGCGGTTGAATTCCACTGAGGAATATTCCAATCCTTATACCAGAAACCTTTATTTGCTTAATTTAGATTCTTTTTTTTTTAACTGATTAATTTTTATTCTTCTGCTAACTGTCTGATAGTCTAAATTGTACAATTTTCTAGAAATTATTACGTCAATAACATAGTCAAACTTGAAAAATGCTGTTAAATAAAATAATGCGATAAGAGTTTAATTAAACAAAAAGGACCACTTGTTTCATTATCAAGAATGCAGAATAATGGTATCACTTTTGCCATACGAATGGTAACTGTACCTATTACGTAAAATGTGAATCAGCGGTGACGCAAAGGACTTATTATTTAACTAATACCACATTTTTTCATTAAGTATGGATATTGGTGACACGTATAATCATAAAAATTTATGAAAATCGAATTGTGGTTGAAATTGAATTTCCACTCGAAGAAACACTTCCGATTTTTTTTAACGATTTACCGAAGCTTTTTCGTTAAGATTCTGCCAAAGTAGTTTCGGTAATTAAGATTTTACCGGTAAATGGGCCTACGGCCTAAATATCTAACTAAAGATTTATTTAGAAATTTAGACTAACGATCAGACTAAATCTAGAATTTCTGGTTTAAAATTCATCTGAATTAATTCTTACTTTAATTTAAATTCGAAATTACTTGCTAAGGTTTTATCTAATAGATTTATTTCAACTTTCTTCCACGTCTAGTTATAGAACTTAAAAAAAAAATGCCTAAATAAAAGAAGCACATTCTATAAAACACTTCATCTCGCAATAAATTCCGCGGCGTCCAGAAAGAGAGGGAAGAAAATCAAAACATTACCACCGCCTAATACAGTAACCAATTGCAATTCGACTCTGCATTCTCCCAAAAGCGTCGGCCGCCAAAGCCGCAGCCGCATAAAGCCGCGGTCGCCGAAGAAAACGAGCCCCTCGACTTTTAATTCGCCAACTGATAACTCGACGGCTCGGGGCGGCGCTGCTTTTCCCAGCGCTCTCGCCGAGAAAATTGATACGCTCTCTCTCTCTCTCTCTTTCTCTCTCTTTCGCGGCGAATACAGTTATCCTGCAGGGGTCAGTGGAAGAAGTGACTCTCCTCTCTCGTCCCAGTTAGTCCGCATCCAGCCGCGATCTTTACGAGGTCCTTTATCGGTTTTAGAAAGCGGCGGGAATTTCGGGCGGGGTTCGACCGCCGCGACTGGATTCTCTCGCGATCAGATGGCTATCGCGGGATCCTCCCGTCGTGCGGCTCGTTATTTATCGAAGTCGCCGAAGTGATAAGCGATTGTTCTCGCAAACGAGAGCTGCCCCGCTTCTGTTCCGGCTTGATATTTTAAACGAAAATATAGGAGGTACGGAGACACGGTGAAATTTCTGGATTTCTCTTTTATTGCCGGTGAAGGTAAAAAAAGAAGAAAAAAAAAAAAAAATTGCGGGGGAAAAGCTGCGCGCTATAAATTAACGCACCTCTGACCTCTGGCCGTAAATCCGCGCGAAAAGTTAGCACGCGACGAGTGCAATAAAATTGTTCTACTTTGCCGGAGTTCCCAGGTTCCGAGCGATTTCGAAATTTTTTCGAATTTTTCAAAAACACAACTATTTGTATTTACGAAAAAAAGGGGTAAATTAAACGTTGCAGCATAAAATAGTTGCAAATAATACTCAATACTTATAAACCGGTACCGATTCGAAGGCTACAAGTTTATTAAAATTTGATTGCACGTCATATATATCGATTA
Organism: Ormyrus thymus; assembly: GCA_035582935.1. Classification (NCBI taxonomy): domain Eukaryota; kingdom Metazoa; phylum Arthropoda; class Insecta; order Hymenoptera; family Ormyridae; genus Ormyrus; species Ormyrus thymus. The sequence goes on along the minus strand of JAWWEM010015040.1, from coordinate 28,771 downwards.
TTATCTCCATGCAGTCGCGTATCATCTATCAACGATATATCGAGAGCTGAAGTTAAGCGCCGTTTGCGCATTACTATCTACAGAGATCGATCGGCAGAAGCGTTCGTTTTACTCGCAACAAAAAACTATCTTAATCAGATTTAAAAACAAATTCGAAGCGAAAGAGCACGACGCATCGAAATCTGCATAGATCAGCAAAAGCCGGCCCTCTAATAATTGCTCGTCAAATCCCTCTCTCTCTCTCTCTCGTCCTTACGCGCGAGCCGAACGAAAAACTCGAGGATTAAGGCGCTGCTGGCCACATAACGGTGTGCAGTTATATGCAAAGTAGGCGTGCTCCCTCTCTCTCTCTCTCTCTCTTTCTAAGGAGCGATCGTCGGCTCGGCGCGAGGTCGGCCCGCTCGCGCTTTATCAAACTGCATCCCCGGAAATCGCGCTCCGAGATATCTCGGCGGAGATTACGAGCGCCGCCGCGAGGGGAAGTCGGCCGAGGGGGTGTTCGCGCGCCGACGCCTCCGACGGCTCTCGTTGCGCGGTGCTTCTCGCTCTTTGTGGGGGATTCTCGGCTGCTTTGCACCGCTTTGTCGGGGGGATTTTGGCTCCTTGGGTTTGGACGGTTTTGGCGAAGGAGACTCCGCGTGGAGGGGAAGGGAGTTTCGTTTGATTTACGGAGTGGCAATCAATTTAGAGGTTTTAGTTTGAAAAATGTTGGAGAATTTATAGTTTCTGAGATGCAGCAGATAAAATAAATTGTGCTTTATAAATATTAAAGGCGTTCGGGATCTGTTATTTTCTCTTATATAAATTACTTTCTTTTTTGTTTTGAATTAAATCATCGGATAAGAACTCTTAGGAAATTGCAAATATGGCAAAATAATTGATTTACATTAATTAATTCGTACAAATATTATGAGTAAATAAATGTAATAAGAAAAATTTGTTTTTCAAGTTCGAATTTGAATTTGAATCTTTTTAGCCTATAGTGGGCCATTGGTGTTGATATTTATTCTTAAAATAAAAATTAAGGAAGAATATTTCAAATTAAATCCTATTTTTACAGCTACAAATTTTCCCCCAGCAGGGAATAAAGCGCAATTCCACCATTAATTGCAGCTTACTTTCTTTCAAATCGAAACATCATAAGAAACTCGAGAAGAAATAATAATAAGATCTGCGCATTACGAAAACTTACGAAACAAAATAAGAAATTACACGCGATAGATTGAAACCCGCGGAGCCCGAGGAGTGTAAGTAATGAGAATCGTGGACTGTCAAGCGCCAGCGGGGGGGAACGGGGCGATTTTTCTGCAATTATTTTTGACGAACGCGACGTGAAAGTCGGCGGAAGCACGGGCGATTTTGCCGCGCGACCCCGCGGATTACCGGCACGCACAATTACCTCTTTGTATGCCGCGCAAGTTTTTGCGCAATTACGAAATCTGGCCCCTTGCCTAGCCTACGACCATTTTCCGCGAGTCTCGAAATCATTATCATTTCTGCGCGCGAAAAGAAGTTTTACTGTTAACCCCGGCTGGGTGAAGCCGCGACGTTTCACGTGTTGCATGAAAAGCTGGATTCGTAAGAGAGGAGCCTGTTTTTTGGACGATTAAGTATCGCTCTAAATATTTTGATTTTTGTTAATAAACTGGTGTGTAATAACTGTTCCTTTAGGTTCGCTAATGTTATATTAATTCTAAAATAGCTATTTTTACCTTGTCAAGAAAAATCAAGTTAATACTTTCATTTAAATAGATCTGCTTTATACTTAACAAGAAAATTAATGTCACGCAACGGTCGTCCAAATGAACGGCATCTAAAAATCATTAACCTCTTACCGCCCGATGTACAATCAATACGGCGTGGAAATAACGATACCGCTGCCTCGTGTAACCATTTTTACAGCCGTTTTACTATTATTTATGCACTTAGCGCCGCAGTCTCCCAGGTAATTTAGAAAGTATTATTGACTGTCGACATTTCTCATCGTCGCGCCGTTTCCGTTTGCTTCTTGGAATGCGGCGGTTTTATTCGCATTGATCAGGATGTGCACCCTTTGATTACAAAACGATTGCGATTATTTTATGATACAAAAAGCTGAGAAAATTAAGCTTAGAGTGACCTACTTTTATTTCCTTTATATAAAACAGTGGATAAAACCGTGGTTTGGTTAAAAAGATAGAATTACGCTTGCAATCAATTAAGTTTAAGTGATAATAAATATATATTGTCAATTATTAGCTTGTTTATTTGAACAACAATAGAAAGTAGACGAATAATTTTGTTTCTAATTTCTAATTCTAGATATATTTTATTATTGAGAAGATATACTTACAAAAAGAAATTGTCAGTTTAACACAGCCTTTTTAGTTATTTTTTAGCCATAAAATTTCTGACGCCAAAAATGTATCCACAAACATTTTTTCAGGAATCGGCCTTACCAGCTGAATGCGCAAGCGTACAAAGTAATAGCAGCCGCAACGCGGCGGTGCAAGACCAGCCCACATTTTAGAGGTTAGGGAAACAAAAACACAAATCACAAGTCCAACGCGAATATAAAAATGTCGCGTTTATTTCGAGTGGCACTCCCCAGGCTTTTGCAACCCTTTACCCGCAAGGCTACCACGACAGCTGACACCGTTGTCAATGGGGAAAACGAAGAGTTTCAGGCTCTGAAAAAAAACCCCGAGGTTTACGACCCGTCAGTGGAACCTATTATTTCGACAAGGAGTTACTTGGATGAAAGATACTTCTTTGTAAAACCTAGGCAGGTGTGGTTGGAGAATTTAGACACAATACCTGAGAAAAAACTCGGCCTCATCACTCTACATCCAGAAATATTTGCAGCCCAACCTCGTATTGATATTATTCATGAAAACATTCGTTGGCAGAAGCTTTACAAACATGTGGTGAGTATATTTGACATATCTGACAAAGATTTGATAGAAACAAGATTAATTTGTTATTTTGTTTTAGTCATATGAACATGCAAAGAACAGAGCTGAACTTAGAGGTGGAGGACGTAAGCCATGGCCACAGAAAGGTATGGGAAGAGCTAGACATGGAAGTATAAGATCTCCACTTTGGAAAAATGGTGGTGTAGCACATGGTCCTCGCTCGCCCACTCCTTATTTCTACATGATGCCATTTTATAGTAGAGTGCTAGGACTAACAAGTACTCTTTCAATCAAACTAGCACAAGATGATTTACATATTGTTAATGATCTTGAAATACCAACTGATGAGCCTTCTTATGTACTGGATTTGGTAAAAGAAAGAAAATGGGGTCATTCTGTCTTATTTGTCGATAACAATGATGTTATGTCACAAAATCTGGCCTTAGCTACAGATTACGTTGCTCATATGAATATGATGCCTGTATATGGTAAGTTATTCTGTAAATTTACAGATTATATTTAACTTTTATGTTGTTTATAGAAGAATTTGTTTAAATAAAATATTTTTATTTTAGGCCTTAATGTATATAGTATGTTAAAACATGAAACATTAGTTTTAACAAAAAATGCTGCACGACTTCTTGAAGATAAACTACTTTTACACATACATAGAGTAGATCCCCAAAAAGTTACTAAAGAATATGTAATAAATCAGTGATTTTGTTACAACGCATTTGCAAAATTAACAATAATTATTTTGTATTGAAAATATTTATAGCCTTCATTTGTACACTGTGTAAATAAAACAATTTAGCTATTATTGACAAATGAAACATTTTCATATATATTATTAAATCTATCTTCTTCTTCCTGTGGAAGGTGCTGATTTTGGAAGTCTTTTGGGTGGAATAATTGGCTGTAAAATATAAAAAGGTTTAAAATCTATTATCAATAAAGTAAATTTATTAAAATATGATACCTTTGGAACAGGAGTAGAACCAAGCATTTTTTCACGTACAGCCCATCTTAACTTTGAATGAGATTTCTCTCCAGGCAAAGATAATTGTTCCCACATACTTTTGTATCTATTATATAAAATTACTGGATCATTAGACATCTTTTTACATGATTTTGCTGACCTAGGTTCTGGGTAAGGATTTTGAGACCTAATAACTGAAAATTAAAAATAACCATGAATAAAAATATTTAAATAAATTGAAGTAAAAATATGGGGGTTACCCACAAGATTTAGATCTTGAACGTGACCCAGCAGATCCATTTCTCCTTGAGCTATCGGAGATAGTTAAACTTTTTGATCTTCTCCTTGATTGTCTATTAATTACTTTTTCTGTACTTTTAACATCTGTACTTGCTGAACACTTAGGACTTTCTCTCTGTTCCTTTTGTTTTTTTTTGGGTTCTTTAAGTTCCTCAAATGTTTTTGATTTCTTTTTAGAAGCTGGACTACCATATTTAATAGTGATTGGAATAGATTTAATATCATTAACACTGTTCTCTTTGTTTTCTTGTAACGTATGACATTGTTTCTTACTTATAACTATTCTAGGACAATGATCTTGAGTTTTCTCATTATCTCTACTCTTTCGTAGTTCTTGTCTGTGAACAGCTGCATTTTGCCTAATATTTGATTTGTAAACATTTATTTGTTCTGTCACTGCCTGTGAACATTCCTGCCTCTTATACACATTTACCTGCTCTCTTACATTTTCTGAAAATTCTTGTTTCTCCAAAATTTTTGTTTTAATTTTTTCTTTCCACTGCTGGCATTCTTTTTCTTTAACTTTTCTATACAGTTTCAATTCTATTGAGTAAAACCACAATTTAAATTAGGCTGTCGTTAATACTATATAGTATTAAAGGAATCACTATTCAAATTTTAAACATACCTTTCATAAACGCTTTTAATTCTGAAGCAGTGACTCCAACAACTCCTAAAGAGTTTAAAATCGCCAAGACTTGTCCTGGATCGTCAGTTATATCTCTGCTCATCATCCCGAATTATCACAGACTTCTAAATTATAGATTAATGTTATTTCCACTTTTTTTAGTTAATATTCGGTATCAAAATATTTTAAAATACAGCAACTTGCTTCTCGTCTGTTTATTAGGGAAATGACGCCACCTGGTGGATTTAATATATATATATATATATATATATATACTCGCCAGTGTATAAGGTTTAAATGACTGCGTCGAACACATTGCAATAAAGTGACCGTTGAAAATGTTGGTAAAGTAGGAATGTCTTCTATAGGCAATATCCTGCTTGATCTCGTATAGAAAGGTCGCATACGATTGGTCGAAAATTTTCAAAAGTGTAGGTAAGGTTAATCTGCGGGCTTTGTTTTGGCGGTACATTGCACTTAGAATTATGTAGAGTTGTATTGAAAATGCTTTATATTAGTGAGTTTATTTCGTCATTCACACTTTTACAAGCTGTCATTTAAGTTTATTAAAGTTGTTTGAATTATTGATACATAACTCTACTGTTTAAGTGTTCACTAAGGTTGAATAAATGACTTGCGACGAATAAGCCGGTTGTTGTTTTAACAATAAGAGTCAGCGTTATCACGTGAAAATGTATTCGCAATATAAAAGTTTAACGAGTCAAAAAAGTAGTCAATCACAGATGAAAAAATTCGTCGAAGATGCGGACGCAGATCAAGTATGTTTCTAAATACTTTTAATTTTGATTGAGAAGCTTTTAATCTTAAAATTTAATTGTATTTTTTATAGCTCATCAAAATGTTACTCAATGTACTCAGTACTTGTGAAGTAGTAAAAATGCTGGATGATATTTTGAAAGGATTTGCTGCATTAAATAAATGCCACGATAAAAGATTGAAATTGGTCAGAGCTATCTTTGATGCATTAAGAACAGCTAAAGTTACAAGCAAGCATGTTGACAATATTGTCAATAGAATTGTTGTTGATTTTACTTTTTATGATAAAGTACACTTGGTTAAACTTACAGATTATTTTCTTGATAGAATCAGAAATAATGATGATGAATTTATGAGGTACATTAACATTTAATTGTATTTTTGAAATTTTTAATATAGCTATTTATACTTTTTGTTTTTTATTTTTGCATTTTAGTTGGAAGGATGTTATACCATTATTATTAGAAAAATTAGAAGATGAAAAATCCATAAATCACAGAGGAAATGACGTTTCTGGTCATGAGTATAAAATTATTGTTATTCGTAATATTTGTGAAATAGATTGGGACAATCAAATTTTAACACCACTGGCCAAAATGTTTGTGTACGTAAAAAAGTGTTAATGCCAAAATTATTACATCATTTTATATAAATTTTATTTTGTAGAGAGCTAATTGCAGATGTAAAAGATAAAGGAATTTATGAAATGATTATGAAAGCTTTAAAAGAAAAATTAATGACAACAGATTTAAATGAACTGCCTCCATTAGTACATCAAATGCTAAAATTAGGATCTGATCATAGTAGCATTGTAATATTTTCAACGTTATCTAAATACTTTGCTCAAAATTATGCTTCTGTCTCTTCTTCTGAATCTGAAGAATCTATAGGTAAGCTAAGTTATTAAAATGTAAAAATATTTTTATTTTGAAAAAAAAAAAAATGAATTTAGAAGAATGAATCTTGTTTATTTCACGTTTTTGAAGTTTCTACAACATTCACTTTAAAAGAATTGCAAGATGTTGAAAGCACAATTTTGTATCATATTTATCAATCTGCTTTGGATAATACAAAAGGTCCTGTAGAATATATGAAGTGCCTTAAAGGAGTTACTAATGCTCCTGAATACATTTTGGATACTTTTGTAATGTCTACTTTATTATTGTGGTCCAATTTACACGAGGATCAAGCTTTTCCAATTTTAAAGCAGGCATTTATAAGGCAAATTCAGGATGAGGAATACCAAAGTAATAGTGCCTGGCTGAGAAAAGTTTCAGACAATAAGATTGAAGTACTTCAAATGATTTATAAGGTTATTGAAAATAGGTACTAAATTAAGTCAAATTTATTTATTTTACTATTGCTTGTATCTTCTTTATATTTCTTTTTACCTTTCCAGCAATAAAGATCGTCAATTAGTACTAAAAGGAATGGTCGATTTTGCTTTTGTTTTATTAAGTATTGATCGCAAAGGAAGCACAGAAATTCATCTTCCTTGGGATTACGGTTGTAAGATACTACAAAAAATAGCTCGGAAGAGACACGACGCAGCCAGTACTATTCTTGAAATTTTAGTGGACAAAATAATACGCACCGGTACTAATGTAATTCAATATACAGGTACTTTATAAAAGTCAAATAAAAATTGAACAATTGTTATATATTTTTAAATCAAATGATAAATCAGCAAGAATGTTATATTTTCAGACTGCTTAGCCTACATGTGTCGAAAATTGACGATGACAGTTTTGGATCACCAAGTGTGGATAACGACACTTTTGGAACAGCTGTTAGTAATTCCAGGTATTGCGGCAGCGCAGATTCTCCGAGCCACGCTACCTTTGATGCGCGTTTCTAGCGCAATTCGTGACAATCTGATTATGACCTTACGCAAAGCCCTTTATCGTAAAGGAACGGAAACTCGACAAATGGCTGTACTTGGATTTTTACAATTGTTAAAGAATCTTAAGCTTTCAAGCTTGACGGCTCTGAGCCAAAGTGAGTCTTTATCTTCTTCTAGCGTGGCATTGTCATCATCCTTTTTTACTCAGGTATTGAAAAAACAATTGCGCATTCTTACTTTATTTGTTTTTAAAAATAATTTATTTTGCAGGCAACATTAGAAAAACCATCGCGAAGGGCTGCGGCTAATCCATGGCATAATACAACCCTATGTCGTGAAATTTTGGCAATTTTAAGCAAATGTTTCACTCATGAAATGGAAGTACGGTCTCATTTGTACAAAGGTATTATCATTCTGTAAGTCGTGTAACAAAACATTTTAAAAAAAAAGCTTTCTAATAAATGCAAAATTTTCAGAATTGTACAATGCTATTAAAAAAAATGAAGAGTTGACGGAATACGTAATAGAAATGCTACTAGAACATTTCTTTAAGTACTATGAAAAAGATCAAGAGGTGCTACCGCCGGTGATATTTGATAAGTGCGGTTCCGTACAAGGAATTGATGTAGTGCTTCAAGAACCCATTGCTGATCTTATATTTGCTTTACAAAAGATTTATCTTAAAGTTGCTTCCAAAGATTCGCCCAGAATAGACAAACTCGCAGTCATCCTGGAATCGCTGTGTAAAAGAATGGCTCAAACAGACTTAGAACATTTGGGCATTGTATGTGTACTAGCATAACAGTCATATGAGCTTATTCATCTACTAATTTTTTTTTAATCAATTTTGTTAGGATGAAGAAACAGACGTACTTGACAACACTCCAAAAGCTCAGCAGAAGTTACTTAATATTAAGTTAACTATTTCAGTTTATGAATCATTAATAGCTTTCAGAATAGCATCTTGGTCTCCAGATAGCATTTTAGTTGGTCAAAGTATCATCTCATTGTATAAAGGTTATCTTCGATTTACAGAGTACTTAAAAAAGCTTGGAAAAGGGAAAAAGGGAGGAAAAGGGAAGAAAGATAAAGATAAGGATAAAGATAAAGATGGTAATGACACTACCGTGAAAAAAGCTGGACGTCCAGCTGCAGTAAAAATTCCAAACACTGTTATGGATTTCGATACCGTATCGAAAAGTATAATTATATTACACAAGTTAGTTTCTAAAATTAGTTTTATTCATCTAGATTTTGAAATTAAAATTTTCTTTAAAATAAATATAATGTATTTCTAGTCCTTCAAATGTTTATACGACAGAAGAACAAACAAGTGCTTTACGAGGTCGCGTTGAATTCCATCTCTACGTTCTGCAAACTTGCTTTCAACTCTTTCAAAATGTAAGAACGATAAAAGTCCACGATTTACAAAATTATTTAGAATCAAATAAACGGAACTTCTTTGTTATAGGAGAGTATGTACTTTTAATTATTAATTAAAAATGTAACTTGTTTATTTATGTATTAATGATTATAGGTCTGAATAATTAAAAAACAATTTTCAAATTTTTTTAGAACTTTATATAAATACGTCATATCTAATTTAAAAACAGTTAGCTCATTTAATGAGCAAACTGCTGGATTAGGATTGGAATGTTTTAAAGAGTGTTGTGACATTATGTGCTCTCTTTATTCTTCTGAGTTGCCGAATTTTCTTGAAGCTTTATGTAAGTTTCATTTCACAAGTAATAATAAATAAACGATTAAAAATTACGAAAGTTTATTTTAACTTTTTAGGCGGAGTTGAAAATTCGCAGGGTGTTATGACTCAATTAAGAGCACTAATAGATTCTCTGAAGGATATTTTCCTAACAAGCTTAAATGAAGATGAAAGCGAAGAATCAATAGCTCAAAAAATGCCTGCACATTTGATTGAAATAATCTTCAAATTTGTTAAAAAAATTACGTTTAATGAAGCGAGAACAGAACAGGTATGAACACAATTGTACTTTAAAATTCGGAGAGAAGTAACTATTCAAATTTTTTAGAATTTTGATTGGCTTCAAAACCTTGCTGAAAAAGAGCAAATTGATATTCAAGTCGCCTCGATGGTCATACAGCTTATTCTTCTCTTAGAAGAACGAAATGTGGAGTATGGTGAAATAATTCATGACCTTTGTATTGAGTGTTGTGCTGTATTAGGAAAAACCGATAAGGTAGATTTATTAATTTTATCAATTTGGTAATACAAAATAATTCTGAATATATAACTCTTAAATATATTTTTTAGAGTGAGATAACTTCTACAAGGAAATTCCAAATGGTAAACGAAAATAATGTTTATGGAGTATACCTTGCTATAAATAAAACACTTTTTTCAAAATTGCAAAATGTCAATTGGTTATTAGGAAGATTAAATGCAGAATATACAGCGTTAACGAGTCTAGAAGCTGATAGTGAGTCCAGTAAGTTGTATGTCATTTCCTACTATAAAATATGTTGTACCTGATCATAAAAAATATTTTTTTTTTTAATAGACCGGAAAAGAATAAAAGATCGAGAACAGAGCTTGTGTCGTCAGTTTTCGTTTATATTAAGTGTATTTGAAGTTCTAGCCAGTGTAAAGATTAAGCCTGGACAAGCCTCAGATGCTATTTTTAAGAATTTACAGAAAGTTTATAACTTTGCGTGTGCTTTAGCGAAATATTTTAGAAAGAAATCGACACCAACTAATCCCGCTTTTCAATCAGTCAAGTAAGATTCTCTGATTTTTATAATTTAAATATTATGTATAAATTTTTAAGACAATAATAAATTCATTTATCTGACACCATTTTTACAGATTTATACCAGTAATTCAAGGAGCAGGTAATGCGTTAAAACATGCAATTACAGAATTAATATTACACGTAGAGGTAAATTATCTATAAAACGTTTAATGATATATTTTATACTTATTTCCATTTTTACAATTTATGGTAATATTTTTTTAGTCATCACAAAGTAGTGGTAAATCTAATGATGGGCATGTTCAACGTAATAAAATATTGAAAGAAGTGATGGTTATCCCTGGTGTGGTGCAGGCAGTGGACATGTTTGATAAAGAAATAGCATTATTGGCTAAGAAAACTGGAGTAAGTAATACTTTTCACAATTAATTATTACGAAAATATTTTTGAATAGAAATTTTACAAAATGATTGAAAAACATTTTAATTTTTAGGTTGATTTAATGAAGTACACTAAATACGATGCTATTAGAGACTTCAGAATACAAAATTCTCAACTTATGGAGAATTTGGAAAAAATGAATGTCAGTTTGGTAAATAACAATTAGGTTGAAAGTTATAACTAAAAAATATAATACATGTACATATTTATTTAAACATTTATAGGTAGTAACACAAGCCACTCGCAGAGATAATGTAAATGATGAAGACGATGAAGAAGTTGATCATAACGATAATGAGAACGATAATAATGATAATAACGATTCTGAAAGCGGAAGTGATGAGACTCCTCCTAAAAAGAGACGCAAGGATTCTTAATCTTGCGAAGTCAAAACAATTCAAATAAGTTAAATGTTTTAGTTTTATAGATGTACGTTATTTTAGTGATTGTGATATCATAGAAATCATTAAGTTATTTTGTATCGCGTTACATGTACAATATTTTTACATAAACAAAACTTCTGAAAACTTTTACTGAAAGTGTTAAGGTAAAATATAAACATTGATATAATTTTATTTAGTTTTATTAAATAGCTTATTCAAAATGAAAATAAGTAAACAGAAACAAAAATAAATTAACATATACAAATAATGAGTAAAGTCTCGTTAAATTATCAAATATAAATTAAAACTTTTGAAAATCGCCTGTAATTAAAGTGTAAATATTATTTTCAAAGTAGATCAGTAATTGATGTTCTCTCTCAAGTTTTAACAAATCTACAGATACGTGTCTTAGCCAATTTCTTTTTAACTGCATAAATTCATGCCCATTAGCAGTAAAACTAAAGATAGAAAAATACCCTTCAAAAGAAATTGATTAAATTACATCAATTCATGCAAAGGGAAGGTCAAAGTCTTAAAAAGTGTAGCTGGGCGCGAGTCCGCACCACTCCTGCACAAAGACAAGCACGTCATTCAGTGGGGAATCTGAAGTCGCCTGTCTGGCAGCAGCAACAAATTTGTTCCAGTCCTCTCTTGCAGCTAATTTCCTGCTACCCTCGAACTGGACTGACGCGCCACGGACGGGGTAGCCAGTGAGCGCACATTCAATCAGCGGCGAAGCGTCGCTCGCGTGACTAGTTAGTGAACCCACATAAACGCCTCGCTGATCAACCGGCAAACCTTGATCCACCTTCTGGTCTACGGAGACCGTCAACACCCACTCGCGCACCTCCTCGCGCTGCTCGTGAGTTAGATTGAGGCTAGGTGGCAAGGGCACTTCCAGAGGGAAGTCTGTTACTCGTAGATCGTCTACATCTGTAGAGAAAGGCATTATATTTGAATGAAATTCCATTTAAAAAACTGTAAATATAAGAAAATCATGTGTACCTAGGACGCTATTAGTTCCCTCTTCGATGCACTCCTCAAGGTCGAGGAAATGATTCAGGAAGACAAAGGCCTCGCTACTAAGTCCAGCATTGCGCGCCTCGATGCCAGCCTCGTAGTAGCAGCGGTCGGCTAACAAAATATCCGTGAATCTCAGGAGGGATATAGAAGTTTTCAAAATGACTCCTGTCAGTGCTGATGATGCAGACTTGCTTGCGCAACGCACACAAGAGAAATGGGTTGCGCGAAGTAGTCGATCGAACTTGGACGTAATCTTCTAAATAATTAAGTTAATTATTGTATAAAGCCTAAAGCATAAAAACATTCCTAAACCCAAGGAAATACTTACAGACGGAGTCGAGCTATCCAAATTTTTAAGGAGGTTCAAAAGTATGTTTCTCATTTTAGCCAGATACGAGTACTCGCTCTTTGTATCATTTGCATTAAGCACACTTTCACTTAAGTGATCGTACAGATTGTAATTCTGCGAAATTGGCGGCGCACCATACTGAACGTAAAGTTGCAGAGCATCGGCTACATTATCAGATTTGAGTAGCTGAGTTGCTCGCATTGCCACGTACTTATGCAATACAGTTGAACCTAAAGCAAATATTACATTAAATATTAAATGACATTCTGCATAAATAATACAGAATAGGCCAAAGAAATTACCTTGAGTTTTAGCAGTTTCGAAGACCTGATTCCACTGACCCTTCCGCATGAGCATATTAAGTGCAGCATCAGCGTCAACACGCGCTAGGTTCTCTACCTGACCTTCCTTAATCATCGCTTCTCTGTAAAGATCTTCGAGGTAGATTTCCAGATCAGGAGCGAGTTCCCGCACTACTCGTTTTGCTTTTGCCCAGTCACCCACTGCTGCCAGAGCGTTCACTGCCTCTTTGATTCGATCGGCTTGTAGGAATACCTGATAGGAAAAGTGATAAATTTGGGTAAGACCTTTTCTAATATCTGCAAGTCAAAGGTTAATAAAAGGAGAGCGATTCGTACCTGAGCAGCTAAGCCGTGCTCTCCAGCATTAAACAACCTGGTACCGAGTTCTCCGCCAAATTGCGCGGCCATCTCGGGCTCTGCTCTGTGGAGCAGCACATCCGCCGCTTGCAGGAGCACGGGTTTCGGTGCGCGTGGATCGCGCAATAAGATGTCAAGAGCGGCGCGCACTTCCCCGACCTCGAGCCAATGACGAGCCTCTTCCAAAACACCCTGGCCGTCCAACTGCGTTGTTCGCTGCCCGAGTTCTCGACGCAACGCCGCCTCCTGGCTTGGAAGATACTCGCGGCATACTCGCATCGCTTCAGACCACATGCCTGCATTCTATTAGTACGAATTGTAATTCATTTCCAAGTTGAATAAATGTACTTTAAGTTACATTGTTTAAAACATAAATTAAAGACCTATTAAAATATTTCGATTATTGCTGCAATGTTTTCTAATTTAATAATAATAATTTTATGAACCTTGTAATGGTTAATGATAATTTCCGGCTTATGCGCTCGAAGCAAGAGCGATTCGGCAGTTGCGTAGTCCTGAGCTTCAGCAGCTTCAGATGCTCTCGCAACCAAAACCTGCGACAAGCCTTCTGGACAGTGATTCTGCGCCACGTATTCGGCAGCTTCCCAATCGCGCGTGTGTATGTACATTTGAACCGCTTCCATCGCTTTGTCCGCTGCGTGAAAAGAAAACATTGCAGATTAAGTTCCCGCAAGAAACTCATTGCAAGACAGTAATACCTTTGAGAAATTCTCGCTCCGCGTCGGCGAATCGACCCTCGTCTTCGAGCGCCATGGCGTAGCGATAGTGCACGTCTTTCTGCTGTTCGCTGCTGCTGTACTTGACGATTTCGAGCGCCCAATCAAAGATGCCAGCCTCGCATGCCAGCAGCAGGCAAGCGTCCAGGTAACCTAGTCGAGAGAGTAATCGAGCACCCAGTTCTGGTGCTAAAGTGCGAGCCCACATAAGCGCAACCTGTTTAAGACAGCAAAATTTTAGTGAAACTGAAAGTAGATAGGATATGCAAAAGGAGGATCCCCATGAATCAAAGGCAAGCAGGCTACTAAAATCTGTGTACAATTAAAATCTTTACATTTTGCATACATTTCTATGCCTGAATAATATAACACCGTATATTAAAATTTAAAAAATGTATTAATAAATTTCTTTTGCTTTAATTTTTAGAATATTTTAAGTCACGCGCTGGCAAGTGTAAAATCAATACAAAAAGCCGCGCTTTACATACTTGTTGAGCGGCTTTGTCTCCAGAGGCACTTTTGGCGACCCTCAAAGCGTCATCCCACATGTTCGCGTTACGATACGCAGCGACGGCGCCTCTCCAGTCTTCTGCGCCGAGAAAGTGCTCTTCAGCCTCCCTCGACTTCCCCGCGCTTTCCAGCTCTTTCGCCAGGTGCGCGTGAGTCGTTTTCAGCAGCTCCGGCCTGCGAATGAATATTCATTTAATTTAAGTTGAATTGCACATAGAGTTTGATTAAAGTACCGGAATTTTGCGACAAGGCGAACCATGTCCTGCCGGTGCCCGGCCTGTCGGTACATAGCGATGGCCTCGTCGTATTGTTCGGTGGCTGCGTAGAGAGCCTCTGCGTGTCTGTAGTCGCCGGCGCTTCTGAGAGCTTCGGCATGCCCAGCGAGTAATTCATGCGCTTCCTGAGAATCCAGTTCGCTCTGGGCCAGTTCTTGCGCTCTCTGCCAGTTGTTCGCATTAGCGTAAGCCTCGACAGCTCGACGGGGAAGACCTGCACGGAGGTACAGTTTTTCTGCTATTCCAAGGTCGTTTACTGAGGTGAAGTGCTCCGCGACTCTCTCGCAATAGGAACGGATGTCGGGATCGTCGTCCACTTCGATCACCTGTTGTTATGACAGTTGGTTAGAATGTTTTTTTGAAAAAATTTTTTTGATTGTTACATGAGATTGATTTTTACCTGAATGATCTGCAGAGCTTTTCTCCATTGATGGGCGAGCACGGCGGCTCTTAGAGCTAACGCTGTCTCCCCGGCCTCTATGAAGTGATTAATTGCAGCATCGTAGTGTCCACCTTGCATCAAGTGATGACCCCAATCTTTCTCCAACCTTACCACCGAATTCGGTTCTGTTTTCCTTGCTGTACAACAAAACATTATTAGCCCTAAATTCTAATAGCACTTATTTACAGTAAAAAAAAATTGCCCAATCACCTAAATCAATGGCACGTGCGAAAACACCACACTTTCCGTAGGCCTCAATAGCGGCATGGTGATCTCCGGTGCGCTCGTAGATCTCTCCGGCAAGTTCGAGGAGCTCGGAGGCCTTGAGCGCGCGTATAATGTCGCCGACAAGCTTGTCGTCAGTGATTAGTTCGTCTTGATTCAGGAGAAGTCGACCTGCCCGAGCTGGGCGTCGAGCCTCTAAGTAGAGCTTTATCGCTTGTCGAGGATTCTCTAATTCGATGATGCTCGCCGCCTTTGCTGTCTGTCCGCTATCCATTAGCCAAGCCATGTGTTTATCTCTGGAAATTGAAATAAATAAAACAATGGCAATGATATTTTTATAAAAAAAAACCTTGTTTCAGTAAGAGTGAATGCACACCTTAGTTGTGAGAGTCCAGCCCACCGACGGTTCTGGGCAAGGATAAGGGCATCTTCCCAGTGCCAGTAGCGTTGATACATGTCAAGCGCCTTTGACAGTTCGTTCTGCTCAAGGTAGATTGCTTCAGCTGTCTTGAGCTCTCCCTTCAGAATCGCCAGCTTAGCCCAGCAATCTGGACTGGCTAATGCCTCATTGCCTGTTTCTTCTGCATACTTTATCCCAGTACTTACAATGTCCTTCAGTAAGCGGCAACACGCCGCATCACCCAGCGCTGCATAACAACGTGCCGCTACTGTAAAAGCTCTAAAAATATTTGATTTAGTTACTAAAAAATTATTAAGCAATTAAAAATCTAAGACCATTTGCTTACCTTTCGCTCATAGCATTATTTGCAACGTTTTCCCACATAGCCTCGGCTTGCGGTCTATCACCTAACTCCTCGAGAAACAGCACAACCCTCCCAAAGTCGTTATCGTGCAGAGCAGTGCCGAACTCGATAAGTCCTTCATCAAGCAAATATGAAATCTCAGTTCCATTCTCGTCGACCAGCACCGACGTCCTGCCCTTCTCCCTTGCGATGTCCACGACTTCGCCCTTGATAGGGATGAAGGTCGCCGCATCTGGGGCGTCCACGTTGTACCAGACCGCGAGGTTCCCAATTGATTGAGCGACAACCACATCGCTGCCATACACCCAACTCACGTAGCTCGTGCCCGAAAGTAATAAAACGTGACCACCTGCATAAAGTTATATTCTCAATTAATTAACTGAACTATTGAAATAAGTTTGATCAAAAAGTCTATCAATGAACATAACAGTCCTACCTTGATCATCGCTTAACCAGAGCCTTCCCCTCTTGTCTCTCGATAGAAGCCTCCGACCTGTTTCGCTCAGTTCCAGCCAGTCAACTCGCGCATCATGAGATATCATGGCAACAGTCATTCCGTTGACAAGGTCAACGACACGGACCGTCCGCGGGTCAAGCAAATACGCCAGCCGCTTGTTATCAGGGGTGCCCGGCAATCGCCGTTCATTTATTCGAACGCTGGCGACGCGGGGATTCACTGCTTCCGTCCGCACTGTACCGAGAATTTCGTTGCGGCCGTACTCGACGATGTTTAGCTCTCCGGCGCAGAAGATCAGGCAGACGCCTGGATACTCGAAGAAGAACTTCTCACTGCCTGCAACAGGATTTATTTTGAAATTTTATTATTTAGATTGAATCGATCTCTTTTCAATAGGCTATAAAATGCGTGAAGTAAGAGCACTTACCATTTTTATCTTCCCAAGGAATCTCACTGAGCAAATTATGCTCGATATCGCAAATAAGTAAAGAAGCAGACGTACGAGCGACAACGCGATTGTCGCGTCGGCCGAGTACTTTAACGTCCTCGATCTCGTTACCGTATTGAGACCTGACGATGACGGGCCGACCTTTGCCCTCGAGTGATCTTATAACTACTTGACTAGGACCAACATAGGAGACTTCATGACTGCCACGTACTACCGAGCGCCGCAATATTGTCTCAAACTGCTCTACAGCACCACAGAGACCACCCACTACTAGTTTTGAACCTATCAGGCAAAATATTAGTTGGCTATTGTTTTAGTTTTCTGAATTAACGTTGTACTAATTAAAATTCTTAATTTGTTCACCATCTTTTCTCCATGCCAATGCAGTGATTGTGTAAAAATTAGGTAAATCTCTCGAGTTCGTCTCTTCCCAAATGTTCTTTCTCGGGCTCCAATCAAACACTCTGACCTATAATTAAGTGTATTGATCGATTTACATTATTTTCATAAAAAATAAAATAAAATCTAAAGTTAGTTTTGAAATTTTTTTTTATTCTTCTCAAGAAAACAATATTACTACACCTTATTCCAAGATCCAACAGCAACACTCTGTCCGCTTGGGCTGCAACACGCGACGGAAATATCCCTCTCAGCGGGTTCGCGACTGTAGTCGAGGTTCTTGGTGGGTTTGCCACGCGAGTCGTAAAAGACTACCTTGCGGTCGCAACCAGCGGCCAGGATATGTGCCTGCAGCCAGGCCAGACCGTACGCCGGCACTGGGTGAATGAATATTCTGCCTGTCGGTTCCGCCGCGGTGTCCTCTGCCACATAGTACCGAATGACGCTGCCATCCGCGTGGCTCGAGAGGAAACCCGTACCGCGAGTGCTAGTTTTAAATTTCAAGTTTTTAGGTATAGCTGTTGCAGTTTTAAAATAGTTACAATCTATAAGTATTTAAATAATTAAACAACTGTCATTAAACTGTAATCATTGCAATATAACATTTTTACGTTGTAACAATCGATTTGTCTTACTTGGGCAAATATCATTTAAGGCGCCTTTTTGAAGCGAAGAAATACAAAATGCTCGCAATAACTTACTTTACGGAAAGTGCAATGGCCATCGAATCGGCAGCATAGAGAGTCTGAGCTTTGTTGGCTTTGGCTATTGCAGCTCGAACTTTTCCGTCTGCTAATCCAATGATTATCGGACCTTCGGTCGGCCAGATTAAGCAGGTGACCGACGAATTTTGTGGAAATTTGTTGCATATCACTTTCTTTGAACCCCTGCGAATCTCAAAATTTTACATTAATAAGATGCCTTTTTAATTTTTAAATCTATTAAATTAAACATTTCTTACCATTCTTCGCCAATTTTGTAAACATAAACGATGTTATCTGTTTGTCCGACGGCAATTTTTGTCGAGTCCGGTGAAAATGCAATGCCTTTTACAAGGTAACTTTTCTTTCCATTCTAAAACATAATTTAGACGCAAAAGTAACTAAAAAATAATCAATAGCGTATGTAAATTTATCGATTCAAATGAGTCATCTAATGTTTCTAGTCACCTATCTCGTTATTAGTTATAATCTAATAACATTGCTTTTATGCAAACTAATACCATTAGTTATTTTAACACAGAAATATCGGCGTCGAACTTCTCTAATGAAAGTGTTCGTAACTTTTACAACTTATAATTGACAGAATAAATAAATAAATAGAAAAAAAAAACCCGGAATCCTTTCTTTTATCAACATACACCTATTAAGATTTCATCTTTTCACACTTAATAATCTTGACAAGTACAGAATTCATAAAGAACGAAATACTCTGGATCAATTGCTGAGCTACTAAAATCGGCAACCACCTTAGAATCCACTGGTTTCGTAGAAAATCGATCCTTCTTAACGCCCTTGTCGTCAAATAGGTAGATCGAGCGGTCCGTAGAGGCGACAGCGAGCTTCAGGCCATTCGGCGACCAGGCGATGGCCACAACCCTGTTCTCGCAGTCCTGCAAAGGCAAGCACCGTTTCAAATTATGAGCCCTGAAAACCTTCGCCGAGGTACTCACATGCGCCGGCAGAATGGAGCCGAGGTACTTGAGCAGCATTTTCCCTCATGACTGGCGGCTCCGCGTGCGCGCGGGATTCTTGTGTGTGCCCGAGAAGTTGCTAGGCGACCCACCGTCGACATCGATACGATTACGATTTCATACTGACTTACTTGCTGAGTTCGTGCCTATTTAGCCGAGCGCTAACGATTTCATAGACTTTGTACCGGAAGTTTAATGAGAGGATATATAGACTTGTAAGTGACTGAGGCTTCGCTTGCTCTGCAAAAGAGATCGGGGCTTAGAATTATTTTTCTGTTATTAATACATCATATATAATTCTTTATATAAATAGCAAGATTAATTAAACAACTATTAAAAAAGGAATTGTTTATTCTTCAATTATTTAAGTATCTACGAACGTTTGGAAGCACATTTTTTCATCTTAAAATTATTTTAACTTTTTGATTTACATCCTTTATTATTTATGTTTTATGCACTTATATTGAAGGTCATGAAATAAGTACAATTTATTCCTTATCTTAACGATTGTCACATACTCAAAATCATATAAAAATCCTGACACTTACGTAAATAAATAAAAAATTTTAATAAAGTCAATTTTTTGAAATAATAAGTTGTCAAAATTTTTGTAACGATGAATCATTTGAATTAAAAAAGCCCAAAATACAATATACTAACCTTTAATTATTCGAAAATTTGTCAGTTTCTTATAGTACACATCGTTATTATAAATCAAATTATAAGCAGTAGTAATATCTTGAACCATAGAATAATTAGCTCGCCGTCCTTGACGTCCGTTTTTTCTAAACACCGAGTCCGCAAACAAATGTTGCTAGCGCTAACCTGCAAACTACAAACCGCCACTTATTTTTGCCGAATCGAATTTCATATTGAATGAATTAAAGAACACTCGCAAGTTGAAAGTTGAAACTTTCTCAACTTTACAGGTACCTATATATTATCGATCCAAACTCTCAGCGAAAATTCAAATCTCGTCCATCACGTTACTCGCGGCTCTGACGTCACAACACAACAATGTTGTGGCGCGCGCACGAGGTTATGTTCCGCGCATCGATCACAACAACATAACCGTCCCGTACGTTCCACCGTTGATTCGAGGATGCGCGAGAAGTAGCCGCGGCAGGAGGTAGTGATGGAGCCGGAGGTCCGAGACAACGACATCTACGGCCTCGTCACCGGGCTCTGCAAAAGTTTATACAGGCAGTACCACCAGCCTGAGGAAGATGAGCATCCGTACCTTCTTCAAGAGGATCATTTCAGACTGATCAGGAAGCTGAGATGTAGGGCGTATGAGATACTACTGAACAAGTCCAGCCAGGATTATGGTGTGTGGTGCTTTAATTTGGGAATGGAGGGATTTAATGTTTAAATGAGTTTTAAGTCATTTTCATTTGGAATGAAATGATTGTTAAGTTTCCTCGTTTAATGAGTGTCTTCTTTGCTTTTAAGTGATAAACATAGTTTTAATTTTTAATTTTCTTTTAAAAGGATTTTTAATACTAAATTATTTTATAGCTATTTATTTAATAATTTAAGTTCATTAAGCAATTTGTTGAATCACAATTATAATCTTATTAAACGTGCATATGAAAACTAATACATAATCGTTTTTTTAGGAAATCGTAACGAATCATGTGATCCAATAGTAGAATTATTAAAATATGCCTATATATTAAAAGTTGGTAAAGGACGCTTGTCACAAGCAGCACAATTACAAAAATATTTAGACGAGTTTATAGATAATGGACTGGATCCAGAATCTACAACTTATGCAACTTTACAATTTCTCAATGAACTCAAGTCTTTTGATTTTCAAGATGATTCTAGTTTGGTAAATAAAGATATGCTCATTTATTGTACTTTTCTATAAATTGTCATAATAATTGAACATGCATTTATTTTAGGATATTTTTCATTACGGTAAACCACACCCACAATTACCTGAAATGGTTTATGACCAAAAAGATGTTGCACCCTTTCAAATATATCCAGCTGAATCGTTTTACCTGCCAAAAAAATTTGAGTTGTTGTTTAAGCAGAAACATAACAGTGTTATTAGATCAAATGTGGGTGAACCTGGAAGTAATTTGGCTTTATTAGGTCGATTTACTTCTACTTTCAATAATATTCAAAGCATTACGTATGTATTTTTTGATATGAATTTATCATACAATTTTATCAGTTACATTAAACAAAAATTTCATTTTTATCAGGTACAAGGATAATTTTTATTCAAAATCGAATGAGCACAAAATAAACCTTTTTAAGGAATCTCACTCAATGTTGCAATCTTGTTCTGTACCTCAATTAAAAGTAAGTCTTGAAAAATAATAGTTAAGTTTTTTATGAGAAAATTAAAAATCGTTAATTTTTAATAGTACTTAGAATTAGAAAGTGAAGAGCAGCTTCAAGTTTGTAAAGAAGGAATTGTAACTGAGCCAGAATCTCCTTGGCAAAGCAAAGATACTGTACAGTTGTTTGGAAGTGGTCTAATTTTTTCAGAAAATGAAACTAAGATTTATGAAATAGATGATGAAGAAAGTGAGGAGAAACAGGAAAACATGGATAAAATGTGGGAAAACGTGGATAAAATATGGGAAAACGTGGATAAAAACTCTGAATTTTCTAATCATAGAACTTGGGAGACCTTGGGATCGTGTGAGCCGCCAAAAGAGCCTCCATTTGTATCTGAGTGTGCAGAAGCTACTCTACATTTAATAAATGTTGCACACGATAATATTTTGCCAACTTTGGTTCGTTGCCTGTTTAAAAAAAATGCATTTTAAAATTCAATTTAATTCAAGATTATATGCATTATTAAATAAAAGTTGTATTTGATTTTAGATTGCTCCTGTTCCCCAAGTTAATGAGGTTCCTGTTTTAGAATTGATAAGCAATATGAAACTTTTGTTGCTTGGAGTTGAATCAAGTACTTTCAAATATTATCCTGCAGTAAGCAAAACTACTTTTTTATAAAGTTAAACATTTTTATGTTCAGTTTTTAAAATATAATTTATTATTTTCAGACTGGATTTGGTTTAAAAAGAAATGTAGCAATTCATGGTATAAGTCCAGAGTCTCTTGAAAATATGTGTTTCGAAATAACTAGTTGGGGTACTTGTTATAGAAATCTGGCCAATTTAATAGTTCCTGACCCACAAACTGGAAAATTACAAATAGAAGGACTTATTTTTAAAGTGAGTTTACGCGATTGATTTGATACCGAAAAACATCAAAAGATTTTACATATACTCATTAAAAAAAATTTGCAGGCTCTGTGTGGTAGTATTAAAGAATTCCTGGTCTTCTATCGCGCTGCTGTTCTTCGTGTATCAATAATAGATGAAGACAATCCGGGACCATTACAATTTTTGTCAAAATTAAGACAATTAGGTAAATTAATTCTTAAAGTGGCAGGACTTTGCCGCTGTGATAATCACAGTGGAACTACGTTGGGCGAAGGCATAGGTATTTTGACGCATATTTATGAAGAAGTAACTAAAGTTACAGAGCAAAATGTGGCTTTAGTCTTTTATTCGATATTAAAAGACTGCTGTGAAATCTATTTTCGGTAAATAGCAATCTTTAATTGTTACCCATTTAAGTAAGAGTATGCAAATAAAATACATCAAATTGTTTTAGGTTTTTGCAACAGTGGATATTTGAAGGTGTATGTACAGATATTTATGAAGAGTTCATGATTAAAGTTCGGCCTCAATACGTTCGAACTCGAGGACATCGTTTTTGGACAAGAGCTTTTAGTATTAACAAAAAATTAGTTCCTGGATTCATATCAGAATTAGCAGATTCTATTTTGCAATGTGGAAAAGCAGTAACATTGTTGAAAATGTGTGATCCTCAAGTTAGTATCTTTTTATTTTATTTCAACCAGAGTAATAATATCATAAAATACAGCATTACATTACGTATTTACAATTTAGTAACTCAGCAGAGGTATTCTTCTGTTCGCTGAATAGCTTTCATAATTAATTTATAAATTACTTTATAAAGAATCAATTACAAATATGCATTTTTGCAGAATCCTTTGTGCCGAATGTCTGTGTCAAGTCAACCACCGGTAGGGGTTTGTTTGAGTGTGGGGATGTTGAGAGAACAGGCTAAATTTTATGAAGAGTATGCAACAAAAGGGGAAATAGAACAGGGGAAGGTTGTATCAATTTCCTCAGCAATAGAAGAACAAAAAGAAGCAGAGAAAATAAGAGCTGACCTCGTGATCGCAGCTCAACAAAATACCTTAACAAGGCTAAAAAGTAAGTGCTAGAAGATACAAGATCTTGTTGAATGAATCACAATTTAAAATAATTTTGATAAATATACATTCTACTTTTACATACTTTTGTAGAAGAACGAGAAGAAGCCCGCAGAAGAATAATAAAAGAAAAAAGTGAATTTTTGATTCAATTAAAAGATCAAGCTGAAGCAGCTGCTCTGAGAAAAGAAAGAGATCGTGATGCAGAACTTCTTGCAGACAAGCTGCTTATGGAAAAAATTATCAAACTCGAAGAAGACGCGAAAAATGCTGAAAAAGAAGAAAGGCAAGTTTAAAATAGTAATTTTAAAATACTTATTTGTTTTATATTAAATTAATCGTTTGTACATTCTGCAGGGAAAATACCATAAAGTATTATAATGAATTGGCTGAAGAAGCGAAAAGAAAACGAATACACACAGAATGGAGAATTCGAAGGATGAAGTTGTTTGATGAAAGAATATTTGCTATATCCGATTTGAGAAGAGAATTTATTAATACCCCAGATACACCGGAGGCAGCTTTTAGCTTTGATCAAAAAAATCAAGAAATCAAAATTTTAGACGAAACAAAGCCAACAAATAAAGAAAACGATTTATTCACTGAAAGCAAATTAATGGAAAAAGATAATAATAACGAAGAAATAAAAGCGACTGAAAGTTCTGAAGTTGATTCTAAACATGGAGAAAGTTCAAAAGCTGAAACTTTTATTGTTTCCAAACCAGTTATTGAAAATAACGAAGAAGAAGACATTCTAAGTGAGGACGAAAATAGCAATCCTATTTCTACAAAAATGGATGAATCGCCTTCAAAAAATCAAAATTTCAACGTTCAGGATGAAAAAAATCAAAACCTCGGTATATCAGATCATCGAAGCGTCAATACTGAGCAAACTTCAACGAAAGCAGTTAGACCGACGGTACTAGATATTACCAGTGTAAACACCCAAAACTATTCAAAAGACTTCGACATTCTCGACGGTTTCAAAAATGAAAATCAAACCACCAACGATAATAAAGCCATAAATTTATTAAATCGTAGTGGAATGGATAACATGACTCAAGCTCAGCGCAATAAGTTAAAAGTTCTTCAACAAGAATACGGAGTTACACCGAATAATAATGAATCAACTACGATTCTTTTTGCGATGGAAAATTCTGAAAATAAATCGAAAATAACTGAGATCGAAATGAATAGGTTGAGAAATACGCAACATCTTACTCACTTAAATTGGGAAGATGTAGATCTTAATAGCCCGTTGCAAATATCTAATTTAAATAAGGATGAAACGAATCAAGAAAAAACAGAAATTGAGACGAATCGATTAAGAAATACGCAACATCTTACTCACTTAAATTGGGAAAATGTAGATCTTAATAACCCGTTGCAAATATCCAATTTAAATAAAGATGAAACGAATCAAGAAAAAACAGAAATCGAAACGAATCGATTAAGAAATACGCAACATCTTACTCACTTAAATTGGGAAGATGTAGATCTTAATAACCCGTTGCAAATATCCAATTTAAATAAAGATGAAACGAATCAAGAAAAAACAGAAATCGAA
>JAWWEM010015019.1:0-22930 GCA_035582935.1 Ormyrus thymus | reverse complement strand
TACACGTAAACATTGTACACAATTTAGCATGGCAAATTTATCTATATATAAATTTCACCAATGTTAAATTGTGTACAGTGTTTACGTGTACGATTCTTATGTGTATAAAACGCACCTTGCCGAAAATATAGGTTTCGTTAATTACAAACGAACTTTTCTCCATTCAATAACTTGGTGGCAGACAGCTATAAATATAATAAATGAAAAACTACATGTATCAATTACCCTGGTAGAAATTGAAAACATTTTTAGAGCATTTTTTGACCATTTTTTAAAAAATCACCTCAAAGCATGTGATTTCTACTAGGGTTAGTTAAACAGATTATGATAGTAAATTATTTTATTTTTTCAGTTTTTTATTAACTATTTCATCTAACAAGTTTCGAAACACTTAACAGTTTTAAAATTAGTTCTCATGTAAACAGCTTTTAAAATTTTACGTGATGTAAATTACAAAAAATGTAAAGTGTAAATCTGTTTACATACCGCAATGTAATTGATAATTACGTTTTCATACTACTATACTATTGGTTTCTATAATAAAACTGTTTTAATTATTTAAACGTTGTAAATTTTATTTACAAAATTTAATTTTTATGCTTGAGTCAGAAGCCTGAATATAAAAGGTCTACATTTAATTAAAACCAGTTTGAAAACGATAAATTACCACGAAACTTGTTTACAAAAATGGAGTCAAGAGTTAAATTACTTCTTGAAAATGAATTTAAAAATATTTTTAAGCACCGCTCGTTATTGTCGCTTTCTTGCATTTTTAATATTTCCAGTAAAAACAAGCTCCGCGAAGTTGTCGTCCAAAGACATTTAGATGCAAGCTATGCACGCTGGACAAAGACAAAACGTCATTCCACGGAAAACGGCAGCGTGGAATAGCATCACGGGACACATAGGAAGGCAGAAAGAACGCGAAATTGTGCAAAGACCCTCGGGGCAGCGACGCAACATCGCTTGCTGAATGTGCGAGGCAGCAGAAGAAAGTAATAGATCGTAACCTGGTAGCAATTTTCCGATTACATCGCTAGAATCTGGGTAGATTTTAGCATTTTAGCTAGATTTCATTAATGAATTCTCGCTAGATTCGCATACGAATTATCATAAAAGGAACATGAATTCTACCGATAATATCGGTAGAACCGGACTATAAGTTATAATAATTTTTTAAAATTGTCTGAAATAAGTTTATTAACAATTATTACATGTATTTATATTTTCTCGTTTTAATTTAAGTGAAATATTAACTAAGAAATTGTTTATCATATAATAGTATTTAATACAATTATATAAAAAATAGAAATAAAGTGATAATTATTCAATATATTTATTTCATACAATTTTAATAAAATTAAAAATTAGTTTACAGTGTTGCTTTTGTGCTACCAATACTTTGTAGAAACCATCGTCAGGCTGCCGATGATGATGTCCAGGTAATCCTCTCCGCAGCTTTCGGGGTCGAGATTCACCTTCAGGACGCTATCTGACGGCACTTGTTCGCCAACAATGATCACGTCTGAAGAGACGTGAGACAGCATCCTCAAGGTGAATCGACAACAAGACTCAGAAAACTACGGAGCGCACGACCTGGACGTCATCATCGGGGAGCAACAGACGTGAGACAGCATCCTCAAGGTGAATCGACACTTAGACCCCGAGAATTATGGAGCTCACCACTGGACATGATTTTTTTCACGCCGATTTTTATTCTGTTAAAAAAGCTGTAAAAAATTTTTTTATGATTTTTTTAACTTGCATATCTATTACAAACATGAGTAATGCAATACTGGACGTAGGAAATAAGAAATTTCCAGTATACAAAATGGTGCTTGCTGATCAAAGTCCAGTATTTTATGCGATGTTTAACAATAACGTGAAATAAAAGAAGGAAAATTGAGTAGAAATCGACCTGAAGTCATGAAGCAGCTGCTATTATCTAATTTATTAAAAAATAGTAGATTATTGAAAAATAAATTATTATTAATTTATCTAATAAATTCAATTGAAAATAATACAAGTTTTTACATTTTTGATTAATGTGCCTAAATCGGCGTGAAAAAAATTAGCGGGCGAATTGGTACCTTCTTCAATCGGCATCCGAGTTGGTACCTTCTTCAACCAGATTGTGAGGTAGCACCTTCTTCAATCGGATTCTGAGGTGGTACTCTTTTATTCCAGACCGATGATAAATACATATCAAATGAACATAACATTTTTGTTCATTTTTTTTCATATTTATTTAATGAAAAGCTATGGCAAACAATTAAAAGGAAGCAAGATATGACAATAATGCCGGCTTTTATTAAGAAAACTCCATTATTAAGAAATCAAACTTTTATTAAGAAAATTATTAATTATTAATTATTTGTTGCCTTAAATTAAAAATTACTTGAACAATAGAAAACGATACGTAAAGTTCTAACCGAAATTTTCTCGTGCCTTCAGTTTTCTCGCTTACTTTTCCCGACAGCTATAACGAACGAATAACGAGCCCCGGCGCTTCTCACCGACGTAATAAAAGAAAAAAGAAAAAAAAAATCAGCGTTCCTCCGGCGATTTCGAGTTAATCAACCGAAAAGCGCGGGACCCGCGGTCATTTATTCGGCGATAAATGCTCGGCGCGAAAGGAAGGCAGAAAAAAGAGCCCGGCTGATTTACGAGACAGCGAAAGCGCTTTTTGCCCCGGCGCGCGCGCGCGCCTATTTCGCAGGTAAACGCGCGGCCCCGCGTCATCGCCGGGGGCATTTTTACAATTAAGCGCGGATACCGGACAGCTGCGTGGCTGAAGTGATGCTGAATAAGTTACGCGGCCGACTCCGGGGCTGCGTCGCGCTCCTCTCCGCTGCGCGCTGTTCCACGTGAATTTTTAATCAGCGATCGATGGCGCGAGCTTGCGAGCGATTTTTTTTTTCTTTCCTTCTCTCAAAAGCTGCCGGCTCGTTTTCATCCGTTTTTTGTTACTGCTGCTAGGGCCTCTCTGACTGGCGTGATTTACGAGGGAAAGCTCCTTTTGCAGTGTGTTGCGCCGGTGTAGATTTTTAGAGCTTGCAGTGCGATCCGCTTTGGAGATGATTAAATTGAGCCTTCAGCTTTACGTTCTGCTTTATTCGAAGAGCGATTGTGTATTTAATGTGCAAAGTTGTTACTTGAATTAAAAGTAACTTTTCTAACTAAAGCAGCTGTGTATGATTTTTTTAAATCATTGATTAAACCTATAATTTAGTTACAATCTTTAATTGCAAAGCGAAAATAAGATTTAGTTGAGTCGTCTTTTGGCGAGAAACGCTAGGAAAAGAATTGTTTTTAACGTAAAAACAAGTGAAGCGATCTGATAATATTGTTAAGTTAATATTAATTCAGAGAAGTATTAATTGTAGGCTGTTATTCTAATATGTCTTTGAATATTCATGACTTGTACGTGTAGCTACACTCTTGTTTATAGAAAACAACTTAAACAAGATGAGCAAACAACTTTCAAGCGATACCGCTGAGAAAGGATTAGCAAGTTTCCATAATTAATTATTTATTAATAGCAACGAATTAACTAGTATGCCGCATCATGCTAAGGAGTTTAGCGAATTTATCAGGATTAGAATTATTTATTATACTTTATTATAAGTCTCAAGATAAATTTATGCATTAAAAAAACCCATTTCATTTTGTTCATCTCTAGGCAAGTTTAAAAAGATTCAGTAGAGTTACTGTATATATATATATATTTTTTTTTCAAATTAATTTAGTAAAATAATTCACGCTGGCCTTTTTTTGCCAAAAAAAAATTGAAATAGTAAACTTTGTAACGTATTAAATTTAAATTTTAGTGGGCGCATATCCGCTACAATGCAGTTCAAACAAAGCCCCCAGTTTTTTTCAGAATTAAAGAAACTTAAAAAAGCTTTCGCATATTGAATTAAAATTCGTAGGCACTTCCATTTCTTTATACATTAAAACCTTGAATTTTTATGTATATTACGCTGCTCCTTTTTTGTTTTCTCCATTGTGAATAGAAAATTCGTGCGGACCGTAACAAAAATATTTTTTTGGGAAAGAATAAAACTGAAAATTCGCCGTTCGCAGGTTTTTAAAGTCTTTGTTGCGCTTGCAGAATATTCAAGCCAAATGCAGCATAATAATGTACGACCATTTAATTGAAAAAAGAAAATGCATTTCTATTACATCGGTTTCAATTCCTTTACGAAAATAGCTCGTCGATTAATTCTCGCGCCGTATTGATCCGATGCACAAAAGAAATATTACAGCATTACTTTTCATCGAGAGCGCCGAAGGAATTTCATTCCTCTCATAACACTAACAATAATCCCCGCGAGTATCGATAAACCCCGATTACTCCTAATAGAGCCGTACTCTTAGCGAAAATGCGGAATTCACGCTTACACTACATAAACTTTTCCCCCGACTCTCTCGATTTTTTTTCGCCCCCCCCCCCCCCCCGGGAGGAAAGATCACACGCTCGAAAGCAATATATTTCAGTCCGCTTGCTGCGCCCCTTTTCTCGCTCTCGCTTCCGATCGAGCGGATATATTCGACTGCGGCGCGGCAGTCGCGAGCGGCGCGGTTCTCCATTGCACAGTAGTAACGGTTCCGTATTAGTCGGACACGCTCGTCGCATGCCAGACACGTGCGATACTTCTCGTGCGCCCCCTCCGGAGCGCCGCTTCAGCTCTGTGCTCCTTTGTTTCTCCGACTCGCTCTCGTTCGCTCTCTCCCTTTCATTTTAAGTTTTCGAAAGTTGCGCTTCATATTTTTCGATTTGTTACTTCGGGGCTTTTGGGTGCGCGGTGAGATTAATTTTTTTTTATTATTCCGTTCTCGTTGCATTTCTACGAGGTGCAAGTATCCGGTTTTGAAAATTGAATAAAATAATAATTTTCCCTTCTTTAAATTGTTGTCGAATTTAAAGTTAATGTATTATTTTGCTAAAAGTGAAATGCTATAAATGATAATAAATCCATTAAATTCTATAAAATTTTATGAGACAACTTAACAGTTTTTAGCTTCATTGTATTCATCTACTTTGACATTTACTTTGCACCATCCCTGAAAAAGAAAAGAAAACAACTGCAGATTAAGAAAATGCAGTTGGCACACGTAATATTAATGTAGCTAAAATATTTGCAAAGAAAAGGAAAATTGATAATTTTGAAATTTTAAAAAGAAATACAAAACAAAAACTAAGAAATTTTGAAGACCAAAACCAAGAAAATATAAAAGAAAAAGTTTGTTAATTTGACATAACAGATGCATTAAAAAAAAAAAGCTACGTAAATTTATGAAATTAATAGAAATGAATTTCAATAGAGTACCGAAAGAGCATCAACTTTCATGTAAAAATACCCTGGTAGAAATTGAAAACATTTTTAGAGCATTTTTTGACCATTTTTTAAAATATGGCCAAAAAATACTCCTTAATGGGCCAATAAATGCTAAAATTTAACTTCGAAACATGTGATTTCTATTAGGGTAATGTAATGATTTCTAAGTTTAAAATAGATACTATACTATAGGATACTGAATGTGTGAACAAATCAAATTTCATTCATTTATATTTCAATAAATTAAGATTATCGGTTCGGGCCTTGTACGCGGCGATCGTGAGTAAATTCAATATCGAAATAATAAATTATCTTATTAGAAAAATTATAAGGTAAAG
Organism: Ormyrus thymus; assembly: GCA_035582935.1. NCBI lineage: Eukaryota > Metazoa > Arthropoda > Insecta > Hymenoptera > Ormyridae > Ormyrus > Ormyrus thymus. The sequence continues at coordinate 17,250 of JAWWEM010015019.1, read as the reverse complement.
CGGGGGAAGATGCCACACTTGAGGAAAAAAAGTGAAATGCATATTTCAAAAATTAATGAAATAACATTTTTATAACTAAAATGTACAAAGAATACAATAAACTAATAAATACATAACAATTCTTTGAAAAAAATTACATTAATTGATAATTAATAATAATGGAAATTTATGACGTTAAAGTGGCCTTTTTCCCGCACTCGTGGGATGATGCCACATGTGATTTAATATGTGATTATTCACTCTTCTGACGTGGACGGCTTTTGGCTTTTTCAAGAAGTGAATATGCACGTTTAAAGAGTGATTTTTCACTCTTTCAGATTTAGAGAGCACACTTACAAACATACATACTTGATACATACATACATACATACATACTTGATACATACATACATACATACATACATACATACATACATATATACATACATACTTTTAATGCTGGTGGTTTATTAGAGTTTATTAAATGATCTAATTTACGTCTTTTTTTGTTTTAACGATATTACAAAACCAAGCTTGAAGAATGATGTTTCAATTTTTTGCAAATAGATCGAGAGCTAAAAGGTAATGATGCTAAAATGCTGAAATATGTAGGCGACCGAATAAGAAAATCATAATGAACACATCTACCGAGCACTTCTTGCGATTTGTTTAAAAAGAAAATCTTGCGTTGTGGCGTTTTCCCCAAGCTGGCATCTTCCCACGCTTTACCTTATGTATTTTACTCGTAAACTAAAATGCGATGAATTTATTTAATGCAAATTAAATTAGAACTAAACTAAAAGTAATTAAATAGATTTAATGTGAATTTTATTGAATGCAAGTGAAATTAAATAATAAAATTTATGTAGTCCAAGGTATAAACAAAAGAAAGTAGTATATTTCATTTATAAGAACTTAGAAAACTCTTTATACGCAAGAAATTTTATTTAAACATATCTGTCAATGGAAGTGATAATTAATTAATTTTTTATTAACTTAAGTTAGATAAACTTTACTTAATTTACGACAATAATCGCATAAAATATATATTAAGTTCTTTAAAAAGGTAATTAAATAACATAAAATGTAAGATTTAAAATTTCGTGAACGTAATTTAAGAATTGAAAAAATAGTTCACGCTAAAAATATTTGAAATATTATTCCCCGCTCGTGGCACTCTTGCGAAGTATATTTTTCTAATGTAATGTACATTTGATACACTTGATATTTTTGTCTCGTGTCTTTGGAAATTCCTCTTTTCTGTCTTTCTGCAATCTTAGGACTTTCTAGTCAAAGGAAAAGTAATGAAAAGCTCGAATCTAAGCGCACACATTGCTTTTATCAGCACGAACGCCTTTTCGTTTGAGCCTTCGCTTGACAAAAAAAGAAAGAAAAAAAACAAAGCAAACGACTCGCAAAGCGACGTTGTCTTCTTAAGAATCGCAGGAAAACTGCGCAAGTCGCGCCGCTCGCGTCTTATAAGGACAACGCACGCGGCCTACTTCGTCCCCTGGCGCCGCAAACAAGTTTAGTCGACGATTTTCCATTATGCTCAGCTCGGCGTTGCCTGCTGAAAAGGTGCTGGGCTGTAGAGGGGCGCAGGTCTGGAGAAGGAGTGAAAAGGCGGGGCGTCGGAGGGGTATAGAGTCCAATTAGAAACTCCATTAAAGCCTCAGCCGACACTGACAGCTCTCGAAACTTGCTCCGTCGCATTCTAAGCAAGGGGTTACCCTCGATCCTATCTCTTTTTAGCCACCTAACTCTATCTTCTGCTCTTTCTCTATTTAGTTTCTGCTTTATTTTTACTTTTCACCGTTCGCAGCGAGGCCCCCTGACGTTTTTTTTTTTCATTCAGTCTTATAATTTATTTTTCAAGAATTTTTTTTGGCTCGTCCAACATTTTTCTTTCAGAACTCTCTGCTAGATCGGGCACAGAATGTCCGCAATTTTTTACTCTTGCGGGAACATTAAGTTAATTTGTGACGTTTCCTTTCTCCTCCGGATAGGTTTCAGCGCAGGCCAGGGTAAGAGTTAGGAGTTGAGGAAACGGAGTTCCAACTGTGGTAAAGAACGTAGTCGACGCAGGCGATAGTTTAGGTGCTGTTTATTAAAGAGGAGTAAAAAATGAAATATCGTGAACTAGTCGCGTGTTCGACTAGTTCACGGCGACAGGATATCTGGTAAAACATGTCACGCAAGCCTAAAAAACATTAAATAGTCTGGTTTTTGCAAGCAAATCTGGCGAGCCGGGAGTATAAATAGATCGACGGTTCGGGGCTTGCTCTCACTATTGTTGCCCGTCTCCGAGAAGAATCGATCCCTCTGACGAAGAGTTTATTACTAAGAGCTTTGATGACCAGCTGCTGTTTCTTGCGGATTGGCAGCGCAAAAGGTTGGCAGACTAGCTCCACATGATTGATGCCTATTTCGAACAAGGGGGCTACAGGTTTTCCCGCGCCGGCCGCAGAAGCCACAAGCATCCCTCCCGAGCAGAAGTCACAAGAAAAAATAAAAAATAAAAAGAAGAAAAAAAGATAAATATAAATATCAGCTCCTGCTGCAGGAAAACGCAGGGGCTGATCAGCCGGCCAGCTCAACAGAATGTTATGATCCGCTGATGACCCGCTACAATAAACTCAATTTTCGTTAACCGAGGTAATAAAGGCTTCGCAGCGAGCAATCTAACACTTTGGGACGGCGCAGAGTTTTAATTAATAAGATTTTTCCCGGGCAACAACCCGGTTATAATATTACAAAAACAAATCAGACTTTAAATATAATGAATTTTATTTAGATTTACTTTGAATATTAGACTAAATTTTGAACGAAACTAGTAGTAGAGGTTGCAGGTGTCGATCTCCGAGCGGCGCTGGGTATTTATGTTCTCTGATACTGCACTTAATTGCTTGTAAGCTTTCATAACATGATCCCTGCCTTTTCTATAATTTTCTATCAATAAATATTTAATGAATAAACACATTCATTTTATTCAATATGCAGCAGCTCAAAATCGTTGAGTTTTCAATTTTCAAAATGACAGAAAAATTCTCTGCACTGTGTAAGTTGCTATCGCATATATTGATTATTTTGAAAAATCCATCGGTCATTTCTCTTGAGATCCGTGCAGTATTATACGTGAAATTTTACAGTATTCCATAAAGAAAATACTAAAAATTGCAAGCCTCTTGTAATCATCTCTTCTCATACCAAACCAATCTATTTTGAAGAAGGAAGCATATGCTTAATTCCGCAGGCATTAACAAAGTCGCGGCAAGCGAGAGGAAAACGACGTTCGCAAATCAGTAAAGTTTGAACGAGCCTCCTAAATAATAACACATCTCGAGGCCTCGCGTCCCGCAGAAGCAGCCGACAACTCGTTTACACCCTTATTACTCGTTGAATCGCTTAAAAAGTACTGATTACATTCTCCGCGGCGCATTAGCCCCGACGGCGCAGCAGCTGCTGCCGGAACAAAGTAGGATTTAGCGTCCCTGAAAATTTGACGAAGACGCCCGGCGCCTATTTACCTTCGAGTTCCCGACGCGCTTTCGCCCTGCGTCTTGGCCCTGCAATATTCAGGCGGTCCTGAAAATTTCAACCGGCTGCAAGCTCGCCGCCAGATGCGCCGCAATCCGTTATACGCGATAAACTTCCAGGCTGTCGCGCGTCAGCCTCCGACTAACTAAGCAACGGGCGGAGCTTGTATTTTGTATAAACTGCGGCTGCTTGCCGGCTGGCTTTTTTGTCGACCCTTTGCGGCGGACGACGAGAAGCTCGGGAGCGCAATAACTCAAGGCTCCCGTCGGAACGGAAATTTGCTATCGATCTGCGGGACTGATTCATTCACGAGTGAAATTGTTCGGGTGTGATTGCACACTTCCTTGATTTACTTTAGGCTCCGGAAAGAAGATCGAGGGAAGGTCTCCCCGTTAAATTTTAAGTTGAAAGGCTTTTATTGCGCTTTTTGCTGGTTAGAATGCATTTGGAGAGCAGAAGTTTTTTTTTTTAACAGAAACGACTTGTTTCAGCATTCAGACGCGGGTTTAAAACTTTTTTTTTAGATTTCTAAAAATCATATGACAGGGCATAAAAGAGGCTTTGGAATCATCGAAATTCATCAAAATTTCAACTTTAACAATTTACAACGTGTACAATATTTTCGTTTTGAGAAACTAATATTGTTTTGATTATTTTAACTAAATAAAAAGGTGTGAATTTTTTTCATCGTAAAAATAAATATTCTTTTTTGAAAATGATAATTAAAAGAATGAATCACTAACATAATTTTACTCTTCTGTACTAACTTAAAAAGCTTAATAAGGAAACGCAGAAATTAGATTTTATAGCAAAAGCTACTTAAAGCTAAAATGACTTGCACAGTACGACTGAAAGTAACCATTAGAGTGAACTGCAGAATTGCTTTCAACATATCCATTCTCCCTTTATCTTTATCGTTCGATCTACGAAAAATTTCCACAAAGTTAACCGAATTCTCAAGGCATTCGAGGTGATGGCGCAATGGGCGAAAACATTACCTGCTGTATGAACTTAGCGACCTAATTACGCAGTGATCTTGAAAGGGAAAAATTGGAGATGAAAATTGCCTTTGCGATACTGTAAGTCTAACGTAAACGGAAATGGGATTGTATTACTTTTTAGTTGATTTGATTACTCTAATAACAATCTTTTAATTACTCGAGCGATGTGCATTTTAAATAATCGATTCTTTAAATTCATGAAAATTATCAGAAATTATTGATACATTAGAGTCAGTCGATTCTTAAAGTTTAATAATTGTACTTTTTAAATGTCTACTATTGAAAAAAATAGTTATTGCATTTCACAACAGCTTACAATTAGTGCTTTTCGATCGAAATCCTTGGCCCTTTACGAGGTCATATATTTTACAATAGCTCTACGGCCAAGAGGTTGCGTGAGTTAATTTTCTTACAACAAGTCATATTTCAAATCTAACGTGTAGGTCACGTCAAATCGTAACCTTGATCCTTCTTTTCTTAAAGTGGAATAATTACGTTCTAGCGAAAGTTTTTGTGTACGTAGCTGAAAACTCGTAACAATGTATACCTAAAGTTTCACTTTTATTTTCACGGTTTAGCTGTCAAAGTTCTTTCAATGTAACGTTAAACGTGAAGGTGATTTCTTATATAATACTTATTAGATTAATATTATAGTAGTTAATGGTCCGTTGAGTTCTACTTCGCAACTGAAGTTTATTTTAATTGCTAGTAATGAAAAAGTTATCTCGTGTATATGTGAAAATTATTTTTTATAACTTTATAACTGCATCAAAATAGATTAAACTTTTCTGATTTAAGTTCTTTGGAGTGACCAGAAACGTTTTATTAGTTCATTTTCCTCGATAAGTGAGTTTTAAAATTTGTTATTAATCTAATAACGCTTTTTAAACTCTGCTAAATACGACGTAACCGATATTACAAGTTTATGCAATTCTCATGAAACAAATAATAAAAGCAGAATTCGATCTTAATTTTCCCAAGAATAAAGTTGCTTATTGTTTAATTATCAAAATTTAAGCTTCTAATTAAAAACGAGAACTTGCTTTCAAGGTACTGCAAATAACTTCAATGTAAGATTTCCGAGAGGGTTTTAGTAAAAATGAATTTCCGCAGTTTACTACTAATTACTAATTAAACTTTTCACCGATTACAATGAATTTTTGTTTCTCCCTTGAAATATTTTAAAGCGCGACTCTGCCGCCCATTTTCCGGATTCATAACCTACATTCATTCGCTTCGAGAGATTCGCGTCGAGACGGTTTTACGAATTCGTAAATCCGGCAAGGGACCCTCGCTCCAGCGAAGCAGCGTACACAGAGCGGCTATTTGTTGGCTGGTTTATCGCCGTTGCAGCTCATGCATACATGCGCTCTCCAATTGTCAGGCGTAACGAGCCTATCCGGGACCGTTTACACGGCGATTCCTCCGTCCAGATGGAAGCTTACGTTTATGAGCCTCCTGCGTGCACTTCCATCGATGGGCGTGCGCTTTGCATATCTTTGTGAGCGAACACGAGCTCGACTGCCGGCTGCGGAACTTTCCTTGATAATTGCTGGGGGGGTAATACATGCACTCGAGTTCTTGAAATCGTGTTCCGATCGTTTGAAAGATTTGATTGAACGAAGCTTATGAATCGACAGGCTTATTTCGAGATGTGGGCGTTGTTTGCGGGGCATGAATTCTTCGTGTTTTTCTTATTTAAACACTTAATATTTTGTAAAATTACTTGCTCTGACATGAATTGTTTGAGAAAATCAAACCAACAGATATTTGATTATTTGCGTATGTTTAATAATTACTTTCTCCAACTTACACAAACAAAATTTTCTATTCAAAATTACCGTGAAAATGAGTTTAGTTTTTACATTGAAATTACCATGGTAAAATGTTATTCTAATACAAATTCGTATGATTTTTAAATAAAAAATACATAAATATTAGTATGATTTTTATCGCTGCTGTTATAAATTTTTACCATGAAATAAGTTAAAACGATAGTCGACCTATTCTACCTAACCTCAATTCAATTTTCAGTATAACAAAGAATATTAATGTATAATTTATTAATAAATGGAAAATTATTAAATATAATTTATTTATTATATTTTATTATTACTAAATTGAAAATTTACTGCATTTAATTCGATTTTAAATAAATATATACGATTTTGACATTACTAGGATTGAGTAATAATTTTGACCGTGCTGTCACGTTAAAATTTAATCTGACTTGAAATAATTTTTTTGAGAAGGGAGTTTTGCCCCACGATTATCATGGTTTTCATGGTAATTTTGAATAGAAAATTTTGTCTGTGTACTTTTAGAAAAAATAAAATTCAACAGAGCACCTAATAATGTTAAATATAAAAAGAGAAATTTTCAACTATATAGAGAGCTAAATCGCATCATTTTCATGTTTCAAAGCACACTTGCCCTCTTTCCTAAAAACAGTACGAACAAGAACTTTCTCATTAAATTCCGCGGACCATCTTTGGAGACAATCCTTTTATTCTCGGCGCGGTACTTGAATACGACGCAATGAAACCCTCCCTCCTCGGGGAGGAGGAGCAATTCTCCGCTGCTTAACTGCCGCGAGCAATTGTACTTTTGCAAGTTCACGAGCGAACGCCTTGACGTCGCCGCCGCGGCCGCTTTTTCGATATCCGCTTCGGCGATGCGCCCCGCGCGAGCAATTGTTTCGGGAAATGACCTACATTCGAGAGGGGAGTCACTGAATTTCTTCTAACTGCCTTAAATTCATTTTCGAGCGCTACGTGTTCGGAAAGAAATATTTGTACGCGTCCATTTCGGTCGGAAATTTGTCCGCTTTTCGGAGTATGGCACTCATATTTTTCACTTTAATGTTTGATCTTCGGGGAATATAGCCATTTCTTTTTACTTGCAATGGGCTTTCGAAGAGTTATTTGTCTGCACGCGAAGCACTAGGATGGGATCGATCTAGAATTATTAATTTCGTTATGAATTTAAAACAATGAAATTCAAAGTAAGAGATAAATGAAACAAACATTCTCTTTTTGATTTCTAATTCATATAATTCACTTTAAAGTATTTTCTTACAATATTCTCGGTATTATGTACTATATAAATTAGCATTCTTAATTTTTGCTCTGCTTTCAAGCAAAAATCCCCTTTCTTCCGTTTGAAAGAAAGATTAGAGGATGACACGTAATTTTTCCATCATTATTAAAGGTTTGTCGTTGCTTTATGTTGCATTTTATAATGAAGAATAATTGCACTTCTGCGGCTACTGCATCAAATCGTTAACTTTACATTACAAAAGTGTCCAGCATCAATCCTCATTTACGCAAAATTACCACGCATAATAAGTAAACCACAAACCTTAATAAATGGAAAAAATCTTTATTTAAATAATATTACGTCAGTATCGAAAAATGCCTTTCTTTTATATTCACGTCATTGCGAAAAAATTCTCCTTTACGCTGCTCATCAAGACAAGTCGTTACGTGACACTCGTCACGATCATTATCGCTGCTATCGCCCCATCGATATGCGTCGTCACACCAATCCAGTGCTTAATTAATACAAATCTCTCGATCGCCGATAAACTTCAAGTGCAGAAAGCCGCACCTTTATCCGAAACGCGCAAGAGTCTCCTATGACACTCTTGCGCTCGAAGCTCCGCTCCGCAGGAGATAATACACAAAGTTCCGCGGCGAGCGTACACGCTCCTGGGGAGCCCGGACCGTCCCCTTTCATTAGCGGGCGGTCTCTTGAACTTTGGTAATTTACGAGGAAACACACTCCTTCAGTGGCGAGTCGCTTTAGCAGTCAAGTGTGCTCTGACATTCATGCTTGCCCGTGCGGTCGGGAGCTGCTTTTTCGTCGGTGGGCTTCGTTTTTATCTAAGCAATGCTTCGTCGATTATTGTCACTGGTGTGAAAAGATCGCTTGGTGGAATATACGCTCACTTTAAAGAAGTGAACGTATATTCTTTACTTAGAAGAAGAAACTTCTTCTAATCGACAAGTGTCCCTCTGCTCTAGGCTATGCAATAGTGTGCGCGTCCCTTCTCGTCTCTCTGCTCAAGGCCACGGGCTTCTCCCGTGTTTATTGTTTACGTATTCTGAATCGGGTGTGCGCGGCTCCTGACGCCTTACCTTACTTATCTACCTTTTGTAGAATATTATGTAACGTGCACTAATCCACGTTACAACACCCCCCCCTTCTCGGCTGAAGCGTTTTGCTCGGTGCAAAACTCGACACACGATACACACTTCTAATCCGAGTAAGGTTTAGAGCCTTTTTGGTCAGAAGAGTAATAATAAAACAATTAAAGATTAAACGAACTTACCTGTAAGTGAATTTCGATCGTAATTATACAAAAGCTTCACTCTCGAGATTATATATATAAAACGTGTAGTATTTGCCCAGCTGCCCGCCAGATGACACAACGTATTTTAGAGATACTGAAAAAAGAAGTGGCGATGGAGGCTTCGGTCTCCCCCTCCTTCGCTCTCTATCTAACTTTTTTTTGAGTTTTAATAAAATTGGTTAAAATTATTGTTAGGGTAGAGTTAAGGGACGGATATAATCTCTTCGAGTGAAGCTTTCATATATTTACGATCGTACTTCACTTACAGGTAAGTTCGTTTAATTTTTAATTATACTTCAAGCTTCACTATCGAGATTATATATATAAAACGTGTAGTTATTTAGAGTATTAATTTTAATCAATTTTAGACCATTACATAGATGTATAATAAAAAAAGATTTTATCTTAACTTAAGAATATAAATGAGTTCGGTATATGAAAGATTTATTTCTAAGTTTTATTTTTTCTTTTGCTTAATAGAACCTGATTAAATCGGCCTATTGTAATATTTCGCAAAGGTAGAGGACCTCTCTGACTATCCTGCCATTTTCCTAATCGTGTCTATGTCAACTCTAGCCGCAAACGCATTTGACGTAACCGCGTGTCTTGTGGAGTGACCTGAAAACACTGCTGAGTCTATGTCTGATAATTTTAGAACATTTTTTAACCGTTGTCGATGTATGCAACAGACATAAAACCCCTCATTCATAAATGTTTTAAAACCAGTTTTAGAATTTTCGTGAATATGTAGGGACTTTTACAAAGACCGAAAGGTAAACAGGTAAGTTTAAAATAAGTATTTTGAAATTTGAAAGTTAAAAACTTTTGACTGTTTTTATGAACAGGTACTACAAAATAGGCGCCCTGTAAATCTATTTTTGCTATAAAATCTCCGGATGAAATCAATTTAGTAGCTGTCTTTAAGCATTCCATTTTGAAATGAGTTGTTACAATATTTTTATTTAACTTTTTCAGGTTAATGATAAATCTGTATGACCCATCAGGTTTCGGCACCGTGAAAAAAGGAGATACAAATTGACATTTCGTTCTTTTACATTTTATAATCCTTATCTAATAAAGATTTAATTTCTTGTTTAATTATCTTTTTATTCTGTACTAAATTTGAGATTTTATAATCGCGATCTATTTGTTTCGGTGTTTTTTGAAACCTAATCTTGTAACCTTTTACACATTCGAGAATGAATTTATCTTTTGTAATTTTTTAAATTACCATCTATTTTAGTTGTACCTACACTAATTGTTTCCCTGGGGATTTTTGTTCTTTTGAAAATGTCCTTGGTTCTGGTTGTATCTTTAACCCTCGATCCGATCTTTTGAAATAAAATCTTGGTTTGCCCTGTTCTTGTGGCCTCGTAACAGCCCTTCTGTTGACGAAGGTCCTTTTTGTCAATGGGCGTTTTAAATTTCCTAATGGCTTGGCGGTTTCTTTATTAATATTTCTTTTTGCCGTTAAGTCCTTGAACAATCTGTCTGTGTCCTTAATATCCTTTATTTTTGTAGCGAGGTCCTTTCCAAATAAAAATTTTTCTGATTTACAATTATTTAGAACATCTTGAAATGATTTTGTAAAGCGAGGAATTATATATGCTTTCCTCGTCTCGCTCTGTTGGAAGTTAAAAACGTTTCTTGTTCAAGTCCCTTTTCATCGGCTGAATCAAGCATGTTAAGCGTAGCTGCAATCGCAGTTCTAGCAGTACTAGCTAGTTGTTGTGTTTCGAAACGATAACTATCTCATTTCCCAGCTTTTTCATTTAATTTAGCTTGAATTTGATCATTCAGAACTGGAGGAGCAAAAGGTTCAGGGACTTCGTATTTCTTAATAATGGCTTCTGTTTCTTCCTTTTTCAAGCCATTCGTCATCTAATAATTCAACCTAGATATTAGGTTAGGATGTATGTCTAATTTTACAGCTTTAGATTCATTAGGATCGTCGCCTAGAATCGTCTTTTGAGATTCGCTTATTGGTTTTTCTACCTCGACCTTCTCCTCAGTTTCCGTAGATATTTCTTGTAGTGAGACCTCCTCTGTAAAAAATATGAGGTTTTAGATGCAGGGTCGTATAAAATTGGGGGGGAGGCTGCAGCTGTATAGCTAATTGTGAATTCTGTATTTACTGACCCATGTATCTCTCATATACTTCTCTTTTCATCATATAGAGAATACTGAGGCTCATGCGAAAATGAATATAAGTGAGGAACGATGGGAAACTATTTCTTTTTTTTTTTATTAGAACTTTATAGTTACCCAAATTTCATGAACTTACTATCCTGTGATGTTGTAGTCTCGTCGTCCAGGTCTTCCAATTCAGATTCGTTTTCAACTCCGTCTTCTTCTGAACCCGAGTCCTCCTTGTATTCGTCACGGCTTTTTCTGAGGTGATCCATTTGTTCCGCCAGTTCCTTGCGCTTTTTCTGCAGGTAACCTATTTCGAGATTTACTTGCTTTCTCTTTGACATAATGTCTCTTTATTTTCTACCCTCCGTTGTGACTCCAGCGACAACGTAACAAAGAATGAGATAGAAAGCGAAGGAGCGGGAGACCGAAGGCTGGGCCTCCATCCTCATTTCTTTTTTCAATATCTCTAAAATACGTTGTGCCATCTGGCGGGCAGCTGGGCAAATACTACACGTTTTATATATATAATCTAGAGAGTGAAGCTTGAAGTATAATTGTATTTGGACTTTTGTTAAAAAAAAAATAAATAAATAAAATCATCTTTGGCTTGTGCCTAACAGAATGATTTCAGCTCAAGTAAATTTCTCTTTCCGTCTCTGTGGTATTATTCATTGATTCAATTTTTACGCTAAGGTTATCTAGTGTTATGGATGAGGTTATATTAAAAAAAGGATTTATTTGTGAAACGATCGATATTTTCCTATTTATTAGAATGCTTTAATTTAGTACAAAAATATAACGCTTGTTTCGGCTCGCTAGCCTCTCTTTTCTTGATTCATATCCGGTCGGACTTTGTATCCTTGCAGGTACCATCTCTTCCTTTTTGCATATTCTTGGGCTTTCTTATCAAAATGATCTTGCGCTTGATTCCTTCTGACTTGCCAGCGCGTTGTTTTGCCGCTTCAGCTTCTTCTAGCCTTTTCTTTTGCTCTTGGACTCTTTGTTCGGCTTGTATGCGTTGCTGAGCTGCTATCATCTCTCCTTCCTCAGTTCCTTTCTCTACTTTTTGCTGCGGTTTGTTCTCTACGGACTGTATCTCTCTTTCGACATCCTCTAGCCACGCGATTTCGTCAATTGTTTGTGGTTTAATGACGCACACGACCTTCTTTAAGCGCTGTTTTAATTTTTCTTCTTTCTCGTTTCTTATTATCTGTCTGGCGCGCCACACTTCTACGGCTTTCTGTCGTTTTACTAGTTCGAGAAAATCTTCTGCTCGGATTTGCATTTCTTCCAGTCTTTCTTGCAGTTGCTGAAGTTAATTTATCTCGTGCTTTGGTATCATTTCCTGGTGGAGGTTTTCTACTCCTTTATTGGCGCGCTGCTTTTCTTCGTGTGTGAATTGCTTTGCTGGCGGTTCTTTGAAATTTCGCGCTTCTCTTCGAATCTTTGCTTTTAGTAATTCCATTTCGATTCTATGTCTTTCTTCTTTGATTAAATTGAGTTCGTGTTGATGTTTTTCATGGATTTCTTGGAACGGCTCGTAACGCCTGATTTCTTGGACGAGGCCGCGCCGCTTGTTTATTGTTTCAGTTAATGTAACCGTCTCTTTGTCTCGCTGGTCGCCGAGTTGAGCAGCTAACCGTAGTTAAAAATGCGCAGTTCTGCACTTTTCTTTATCCGGCCTAAGGTTTTTAAGGAATAACTTTCACGCACTTTAGTTTCGAAATTTCACATCTCATTTGGTATTGCCGCGGGTTTCGAGTTGTCCTTGTTCGCGTTGGGCCACAAGTATACCTCATCGGCTCTTCAGTTCGTAATTGTTGTTCGCATTAGTTTTCTGACGGAATTCAGTTGTCGTACAGGATATCGGGTGGAACACGTGAAAGTTTTGCCTCGTATTTGAGGATTGGTTTGGTGTGGCGGTTCCCACTTTATTGGCGCTCGCTGCCACTGCGGCGTTTCGGCTTCTATTGCAGCGCTGCGATAATGGCTTGCGTGTACGTTTTGATTAATTTTGCTCAAATTTCGTTGTTTCTTTTTTCGGGGCTTATATTAATTTGCGTTTTAAACTTTTCTTGGGCGGCCACATCGTTTTTTCACTTGCATTTCGGTTTCGGCGCGTGATTCAATTTCTTCGGCTGGCTGCCCTCCGCTTGCTGTATTGGTAGTTTGTAAAAAACAACAAACTACCAATTTTGTTTGTTCAAAACGACTTATTTTTTATTTCTGTGCGTTGATGGGTTTGATCTTTTTAATTCTTTCGCGTAACAAAGTGCTGGTCTGTATTTTCCCGTCTTTCCGTAATTTATATATATTCTCAACAACTCTTTCGTGCATCTCGAATGAGCCGATATATTTTGGGTTAGCTTTGCATATTTTCCCTCAAGAAGTACCACTTTGTAACCTCATTTTCGTTCAAAAAAGTGCTAAAATTTATTTGCTTATTATCACTTTCATTTACACGGGTTCTTCAATAAATCGCTCATCCGTGACAAGAATAAATCAAGAGCTGCAATGGCTCGTTTAGAGGTGTAACTGCGGAAGATGCTTACCTCGATGATTCTAATATATGAACGAACAAAATTGAGATGTATTATGACCTGACGTATAGAAATGAGGTCGACGTATGATGAACGAGGTGTTCCTCCGTATTTGTGGCATTCGCAACTGTACGGCGGGTTTTGAATTTTTATTCGGATTATTATTTTATATATGATTCTTTACTTACTTTTTTAGTTTTTATTTATTTAAGAATTAATTTCAATTTTTGAACAATCTATAAATTAATGATACCTAATATTTAAAATGTAATGTTGTTGTTACGAAAGCTATCAGAACAAAATTATTTACTAGTTTTTTTTCATGATGTATGATGTATAATTGTGTAAATAAACTTTATAACATTTAATTATAAGCCCCGACGATGCTTTGAAAATATAGTATCCGAGAACTATAGAAATGAATGGGTGGTATCGAATAATTTCCCTTCGCATGATTTATCGCAATAAATACGACTTTTCACCGAGAGAACTGCAGCGGGAAAACGCGAAAGATGCATAATACAGGGAGAAGTCTTGACGCACGCAGAATGGATGAAAGAGAGGGAGAATTATGATCCACAGGCGCCACATGCGCGAAGCGCATTTCGCAAATCCACAGAAGCGGCTGTGCGACACATTTTCGGACTAAGCTATAGCTGCGGTCTCTTTTCAACCCGAACCCTTTTCAGCATCCTTTTAATTCTCCGTTAACATCCCACGCAACGATAAATTATCGACGTTGCACGCGAATAAATAAACTATTAGGCAATAAAATTGCCTGTGTATTGAAAGTTTGCCCAAGTTGACGAAATTGCCATTTTAGTAGTTCGAGCAAGCCGTAAAGCAACGTTCCAAAACTGAAATTCCGCGCTTGAGAGGTCAGCCCCGCTATGTCTTGGAGCATCCCTCGGATTTCATTCATGGGCATCCCATTAGCTCCCGCGGCACTTCCATCTCAGCATACAGATCGGAATGAGCAGAGATCGAAAGGCTCGGCGGCGGCCGCGCCGACTACAGCTGTGCGCCTCAATGGGTTTATGAGGTAAAACAGGCTGCCGATGGTGGCCTTGCGCCTGCCTCTGCGACTTTACGAGGTCATATTTCAACCGGTGCGCCGGCGGGCAGGCATCGCCGAGAGGTCGCGCGAGGCGATCAAGTCGTAAAAAGCTTCTCGTTCCGAGGGCTCAAAGGCTTATCTGGGCCACTGCACCGAAGGCAGTTCTCACCTCGGACCACGCAAATCGGCTCGGCTCCACCTTATAATTGCATTCCGCGCAAAACTTTCCGCGGCGCTTGAATCGTTAAGTCGGAAGTCGTTTGAGGAACGAGCTGCGATTTCCGATGTTTACTTCCGCCGGGGGCCCGGGAGTGCTTTCGTTCAACTTCTTGATATCTGCAGGCGAGTTTTTCGCCGGGAGCTGCCTCGGCACGCTGGAGATATCAAAACTTTCTCGAACTGACAAATTAGCTTCCGTCGATAAGTTTAATTCATTTTTGGAATTAAAATTATCACCAATCTAATTTATAAATCTGACTCCTGCTTCGCTGGAATGCGTGAAATGATAACAGGTCGATTAACAGGTCGACACGTGAAATTCTTATAATCTAAATCAATCAAAAAATAAAATGATAATCAAATTCAAATTAAAACGATAACAAGTATAATTTCAAAACAATTTGATTTAAAATGCGCAATTTATTAAGATTCGAAATTATAATTTTATTATTGGAATTTGAATCTAAATAAAGACTATAAAAATAAATTAAGAGGCACGGGATTTTCAATTGGTTTTGTTTTTAATTAATGAAATTTAATTTAAAAGTTTATTTTATTTATTGTATTTGTAATTAATGAAACTCCAGTTTAAATTAAATTTGTTTTACTTGATTTGTTTTTTAATTCAGTTATATAACGTCGTGTCCCTTTAGGGGGATATTTATTACCGAAATTTCTGAAATAAATTTTTAAATCTCTCTGCTGAAGCATTAAATCCATAAATAATTTTTATTGTAAAGCAACTAATTTTTCCTACGGGCAATGTCAGATTGTTAAATCCCAACATATCAATTCGTTAAATTGTTCATTAGAGTTTATTTAACAACGCAACCCAGTTGGCGAATCCAACCCCGCACGACACGTCACCGTGACAAATAAATCTTTATGGAGCGCTCAAACGTTTCCGCCAGCGAAGGCGAAAATCCACTTGGCGCATCAGACATTTCGAACAAAAGCGAATCCGTCACGCCATTAAGCAAGCCTCGCATGTATAATCTCTCCGCGGCGTGCGCGCGACAACCCCCCGCAGCGCGAGCGTAAGCAAATTTTTGGCCTCGTTAACCCAAAGGCCCGGCGATTCGACTGCGGGCACGCCGCAGAGCCAACGACTCCCTCCCGCGCGACGTACTTCGCGAGCTATTTTATAATTTTTTTTTATTCGTTGTCGTTTTTTTTTTTTTTTTTGGTTCTCTGGATCGCTCGTGTGCCAGGATAGTTCTCTTGGTTACACGGACGTTCGTTCACTGGGAGGAGCTGGATGGAGAAAGAGATTTGCAGTTTTGCGGGATGAAAATCGATAGTTTGGGAGTTATGTAGCTTTGCTGCGGGTTAGGCTTTAGTTGATTTGGTTTTAAAGTTAATTTATGTGCATATGCCTGACTGCTGAAACACGACGAGGTACAAAAATATTTTTTGTATAGGTATATATATATATTTTTTTTTTAATTTTATTATAATTTTGTAACAGATCTCACAGAAGAAGAAATTGTTAAGAATCGTAAAAACAACGCGAAGAATTTTTTTTTGCGTTAAAAATTACATCATTCACGAGTAAGCACTCAAATGCTTGAATAGGTTACGCTGTGACAATGGTTCATTAATTGGAAATCGCATTTCAACAGCTATACAATAGCCACACGGTTGATTGCGCTACCAAGAATAATCGCGCGCTTGTATATTGAATAATAAAGCTGCTTGAATGCATGACTTAAAAGATGTTAAACATCAGCATAAGAACTAAATTATCATACAAAAAACTACCAAATTTCCATGCCCATCCAAAATATAACAATCGCATCATCTTCGCAAGAATTTCAACTCAAATTAGCAGCACCAAATCTGTTAAACCCCCTCATTTACCTGCCTCCCGTTGCACCGAATCAACGAAACAGCAGCTTTTCCCGGCGGCCTTCCCGGAAATCTGACTGGCCTTTGAAAGGGCCAGCAGCCGACTTGGCAAGAGCTGCCAAACACCGAGAGCCGGCCGTTCGGCAGATTGGAAAAGCCTCGGCGCGTAAACACAGGCCTGCGAGGGCGTATGTAAATTCGCGCGAAGGCAGGCCCCATTGCCGAACGGTTTATCGAGCTGCGCGTTGCCGAGAGGGTAACGAGCGGCGCTGCCGCGATTTATCCGCTCGTTCCTTGGAACTGGACCTGGGCCACTGGTGTCGATCCCTGCGGCTTTCTGCAGCGCGCTTTTTTGGAGCGACTGGGAGCACTTAGCATTGGACGAGCCTCCGTGATTCATAAATGCTTGTGAATTCATGTTAGTGAAGTCAGATGTTTGGACGGTTAGTTTTAGCGCGCGGACGTTTTGAAATATTTTTTATTGAATATCGCGATGATACCCTGGTAGAGATGAAAAACATTGAATACCTAGTTATAAGGTATTTTCAAAAATTTTACCTATAAAATAGGTATTTTTAC